>QKWP01000426.1:28814-97635 GCA_003550325.1 Gigaspora rosea
CACGACTAAAAAAAAAAAAAAAAAAGAGCCATAAGCATGCCACCACGCAAAACTATCCCTAATAGGGAACACAAATTATACCTTTTATGTTCCCACTTTGTTCCCAATAGGGAACATAAATTCTAAATTTAATGTTCCCAAATTTTTTTAAATGTTCCCGAGAACACTGGGAACATCAAATCTTTAACACTGTCTCTAACCATATATCCATGGTAAAAATCACATAATAAATGGTATGCTCCTAAGAAAAAAATATAATTTTATAGTCTAAATTTTAAGTTAGAAGCAATTTTTTTAAAAAAAAGCTATTTTGCTTTGATTTTATATTACACCTGATCCTGAATCCCAATTGGTTGATCAGGAGGTAGTGATGCATTATACTGGTGATAAATGATACTCTCAACATTAAATATACTAGCATAATATATTTTTATGTACTGAACAAGATTTTTTAGAGCACAAAGGTAGAATCAATTAGTAAAATTTTAAAGATCATAAAATTTCCATAATTTTATTAATTAAAATACTAAAAATGTTATTATACACAAAATTTTATTAATTAATTATAATATTTTGCTCTAATAAAACTTGTTTAATACATAAAATACATATACCAATATATTTTAATTTTATAATTTTTAATATTTTAAAAAAAATGCTTAATTTTGGATTTTTGATTAAAAAATCCAAAATTAAGCATATTCTCTTAAATTATTAATAATTATAAAATTAAATATGCTAGCATAATGTATTATATACTAATTAAGTTTTTTTAAAGCACGAAGATAGAATCAATTAATAAAATTTTGAAAATCATATTATTTTTTATAATTTAATTAATAAAAATACTAAAAATATTATTATATACAAAATTTTATTAATTAATTTTAATATTTGTTTAGTATATAAAAATACATTATGCTAGTATATTAATTTTATATTTTTGAAAATTTCAGAAAAGATGCTTAATTTATGAATTTGTTATTAAAAAAATTCAAATTAAGCATCTTTTCTGAAATTTTCAAGAAATATAAAGTTAAATATGCTAGTATAATGTATTTTTATGTGCTGAACAAGTTTTTTAGAACACAAAATTAGAATCAATTAGGAATATTTTGAGAATCATGATATTTTTTATAATTTTATTAATAAAAATACTAGAAATGCTATTATACACAAATTTTATTAATTTATTATAATATTTCTTTAATAAATCTTGTTTAACATATAGTAATATATTATAGCAGCATATTTAATTTATTAATTTTTAAAAATTTAAAAATTTAAGAGAAGATGCTTAATTTTGGATTTTTTGATCAAAAATTCAAAATTAAGCATCTTTTCTAAAATTTTTAAGAAATATAAAAATTAAATATACTAGTATAATGTATTTTTGTATACTAAACAAGCTTTCTTAAAGTACAAAGTTAGAATCAATTAGTAAAATTTTGAGGATCATAATATTTTCTATAATTTTATTAATAAAAATACTAAAAATGTTAGTAGACCCAAAAGTTTATTAATTAATTATAATATTTTTGCTCTAATATAAAAATACTATAAATGCGATTAGACCCAAAATTTTATTAATTAATTATAATATTTTGCTCTAATAAAATTGTTCAATGACTTATATAATGGAGAATCTGTACTGGTGATACAAGTAGGATTGGCAGGAGGAACTTGGACCAGAGGGTTTAAATAGGCAATCCAGTGTCTGAAATTCAATTTTTAAATTAGTTGCGGGCTGCAACTAAATTGAAAAAATAGTTGAGATTATAAGAATTTATGAAAATTTAGTTGCGCACATAAGCATTTAATCAAAATTTATGTAAAATTTGCAAATTTATGTGCGAAATTCGCATATGCATTTTAGATTTTGGTTGTGGAAATTTAAAATTTGTTGCAGTCCGCAGACTTCACAACCCAATTTTAGACACTGAGGCAATTCTCTAGTTGGGTTGCAGGTATGGCAGCTAGTGTAAAACCTTCGGGTAAACTACTTAAATTAGATGACCAAATTGTATATATAGCTAGTTGTATTCTCCTCTTTGTAACAAATGTCAGGTTGCCCAAAGAGGCTTCCTTGATCCACAAACTTGTATAAAAGACTTATCATTTAAGAATATAATATTTTTTATAATTTTATTAATAAAAATACTAAAAATGCTATTATACCCAAAATTTTATTAANTAATTTTATAATTTTTAAAAATTTAAAAGAAGATACTTAATTTTAAATTTTTTAATCAAAAATCTAAAATTAAGCATCTTTTCTGAAATTTTCAAAAAATATAAAATTAAATATGCTAGTATAATATATTTTTGTATACAAAACAAGCTTCTTAGAGCACAAAGTTAGAATCAATTAGTAAAATTTTAAGAATATAATATTTTTTATAATTTTATTAATAAAAATACTAAAAATGCTATTATACCCAAAATTTTATTAATTGATTATAATATTTTAAAAAGGGAATTAGTAAATAGTGCACCCTGCACTGCAGTGCACCCCTATAGTAACAAATATAAATAATGATTAGAGTTAGGGTTAGGGTTAGGTCAGGGTTAGGACTAGGGTTAGGCTAGAGTAAAAGTTAGAGTTAAAGTCAAAATTAAAGTTAGAATTAGGATTAGAATTAAAATTAGTACAAAATTGCGAGAGGATCATTTTTTGTTAATAACGCAACAGGGGTTACCCTAGTAAAATTTTGAGTAACATAAAAGGGGTACACTGCAGTGCAGGTGCACTATATTACAAAACCCTTTTAAAAATTACAGAAAAAATATAGTCAGACCTCCCTACCCATATAGTTACACCTCTATTTAAGCACCTGATTTTGTACTATGAAAACTTGATTTTTTAACAATTTTATTAATAAAAAACCCTCATTATAGTCACCAAATTTTAACTAAATACAGATTATAAATCTGATTGCCCAATTTTATATTCACATGTATTTAAAATTATCTATTAAAGCTTTTTAAAGGTTTGACAGCAAATAACTTTTGATCCAATAATCCAATTTAGATGAAACAACTACCAAATGTTCGTCTCAATGAGACGATTCTAATGAGCCCAAAATCGTTAAAATCGAATCACACGCTCCTAAAATCGTTTAGGATTTGTATCACTTTACATGTTTAAGAATTGATTAAATTTAAACATCTGAGTGAAAAACCCTTAATTAGTGATTCATCTAAGAACTATAGTTTTTTATAATAAAATTTGGGGCATATTTAATATAAGCCTTATAATAGAGTGGAATCTGGCACTGCTCTCTAAGTGAAGTTGTTTTTTTTACTAAGCTAACCTTTCTTCAACTTCTAACAAAAGTTGTAGAGCTAGTTTTTGTGATTCTAATGGTAGTAAGATTAGTAAAATTAATCTGGTGGTTCTTGAGATATTTTAAGTTTTCTCTTTACAATTAATATAAATTTCTTTACAAATTGTAAAGAAATTTTATATGATTGTAAAGAGAAAACTTAAAATATCTCAGGAACCACCAGATTAACTTTACTAATTTTACTACATTAGAATCACAAAAACTTGCCCTACAACTTTATTAAAAGTCGATGAAAGGTTAGCTTAGTAAAAAAAACAACTTTACTTAGAGAGCAGCACCAGATTTCACTTTATTATAAGACTTATATTAAATATGCCCCAAATTTTATTATAAAAAATTATAAAAAATCTATAGTTCTTAGATGGATCGCCAATTAATAATCTTAGCATTTGTAATTAAATTTGGATTTTGGACTCTTTAGAATTGTCTCATTGAGTCAAACACTTTGATAGTTGTTTTATCCAAATTGGGCCACTGGATTAAAATTTTTAATAGTGTTTCAAATATGTACAAATATATTACTTATTGGCCTTTGATCACATGACCATAATGAGGTATTTTATTTAAGTCACACCTCTTTACAATCGCCAAAATAGAGTGCAACGGACTTGGTGATTATAAAGAGGGATGACTGTATTTAATTTTGGATTTTTTGATCAAAAATCAAAAATTAAGCATTTTCTCTTAAATTTTTAAGAAATATACTGGTAAAAGTAAATATACTAGCAGAATATATTTTTATATGCTGGTCAAATTTTCTTAGAGCACCTGAACCTAAGAGTACTATTTAATATAATAATTTAATTTTTAGCAAATTAATATAAAAACTTGAGTGTTGCTAACTTGCCCTCCTGGTGATGTAGCCACCCTATAATTTACTAATCAGGTCTCAGGATCTTGTATAACAAAATAAAGAAAATTTTAAGAAAATTTAGAAAAAAATCAATAAATTATCAATATCGCAAAATTTATTACAAAAACTAGCTTTGGGCTATTAAATAAAAGTTTTTGGCATCTAATTTTGTATATAAATAATTAACCCATCCTCTAACTTAATATACCTATACACTTACCCTAACTCTAATCTTTAAAGAAAAATTTTTTATATAAAAAACTTCTATAAAAAAAAGGGTGATTAAAATTTATAGCTTTAACCAGATGTTAAAATTAGTTAAATTCTAAAAACTTAATATAATAATTGAATTTTTAGCAAATTTACTTAATTTTAGAGGTAGCAAAAACCTTAAAATTTGAGCAAATTAGTTATGACCTATATGAGAGATATTTTAGGTCCTCTTTATAGTATATTTTTACTTAAATATACTGTAATTATGGGAATAATGAGTAAGTTCTATAATAGGTCTTTGATATAAAAATCATAACAATTTCAATATTAACTTAATCTTACTACTATATATATTAGTATATTTTATAACAAAATTCTTTATAGTAAATTGAAAAAAATTATAATAATTCCAATACAACTAACACAATACTATAGTTACCAGAATAGCAAGTTTATAACAGAATTTTTATAGCAACTTCATAAAAATTACAACAATTCAGATACTACTATAAACTGCTATATAAAAGATCCCTCATAATAGTAGACACACCATGTATTATCCCTGGGTCTACAATATAGATTGAAATTTTTGTAAAAGATAAAAGACCTGGGTATATTACTATAGGATAAACTTCAGATAGCTTGAAAACAAAATATAATTCATTTTCTTGTGCTATACTTTATTGACCAATACTGGACCCTATCCATACAATGGATCCACAGGTCTACTATTAGGTTTAAAATTGAGAAAATGTAACAGACCTGGGTCTTTAATATGGCAGTTTATGGTAACTTAACTACTTTATATTGTATTAGTATAATAAGTTAAATATAAATTTTTATAGTAATTAGTAGAAATTATATATTAACTATGTACTTACAAATATAGAAATAAGTTCTGTAATATAATTTTTTATAAGAATTACTCAATTACTACTAATGTACTTCATTAGTAAATAAGTTTTGTAACAAATATTTTATAATAAATTGATAAAAATTAGTAATTTCAATACAACAAATTCTAACTATATACTTTAATCTCCAGAATAGCAAGTAATTTATATAGCAAAATTTTTTTGAGTAACTCATAATAGAAATCATAATAATTCTAATACTTAATTAACCTTAACTATTATATATACCATTATACTTGCTGACAAAATCTGAACAAATCCCAAATCTCTAAAAAGTAATTGCTGTTTGTAAAAAATTAAATCAAACAAATAATTCTAAAATTTTATAAGTATATTATTTATAGTTATAAGAATATACTTGATTTATTTAAACAAAGATTATTAATCAAATTTTTGAGCTATGAGTTTGGCCAGACCCTTTGGGTTTGTCCACTTTAAGTTTACTTAAAATGGACAAACCCAGAGAGTCTGGCAAACTCATAGCTCAAAAATTTGATTAATAATCTTTGTTTAAATAAATCAAGTATATTCTTATAGCTATAAATAATATACTTATAAAATTTTAGAATTATTTGTTTGATTTAATTTTTTACAAGCAGCAATTGCTTTTTAGAGATTTGGGATTTGTCCAGTTTTGCAAGCAAGTATAATACTATATTAAAAAGTTATCTTTATAACAGAATATTATTTTTTGCAGTTATTGTAAAAAAAAACAAAAACTCAATTTTAACTTTTACTTTTGTTACTAGACAGTAAATTTTGTAACAGTACTTATAATAGTATAGTAATTTATAATAAAAATTATAATAATACTGTAATATATTTATTTATTACAGTACATTATAATAAATTTGTAGGAATCCAATACAACTAGCTTAAACTTAATCTTAACTTTAATATATATTTTGATTACTAATAGAATTTTTTCTAGTAACATTTTGGTTAAAACTATAATAATCTAAATCTTAACTATTTATGCACTATATTAACGAATAAGTTCTGTAACAGAAATTATGAAAGTAGTTATAATAATTTAATACAATTAGCTTAATATTAACTGCATTCTATAAATATCTAAAAGTGAGTAAGTTTATAACAGAATTTTTGCAATAATTTAGTAAAAATTATAATAATTCCAATTTTATTCAATCTAACTATGCTGTAAATTATATTAAAAAGTAAGTATATATTAAAAATTTTTAACAGTAACTTATTATAAAAATTACAATAATTCAATTTTAACTACTTATTTTGATTACCCAAATAATTAAGTTTTATAACTATATAATAAGTATTTTGAATTTGTAACAAAATTCTTTATAGTACACAAAATAAAAATTGTGATAAATTTAAATACAACTATCTTAACCATATACTATTAGAATAGTAAGCTCTATAATAGAATTTTTATAGTAACTTATAATAAAAATTATAATAAGGGGCATGCCATTTATTATATAGTATTTTTTACTTAGTAGCCACCTCTACCCATATATGGTGTAAGCATTTTATTTAATTTTAATTGATTAATATAATAGAATTTAATTAATTTTAACACAGGTGATTTTGATAAATTTTAACCCAGGTGATTTTAATAAATTTAACCTCGGGTGATTTACAATAATTTAACTCCAGGTAATTAAACAAATAGTTAATATCAATTTAACCCCGGGTTATTTACAATAATTTAACTCCAAGTTATTAAACAAATAATTAACATCAATTTCATCATTCGATCACTTCACCTTTCTGATTTTTGATTTTACAAATATTTTCATAAATCATTTGTAATCATAAGATCATGCATCTCTATTTTAGTCTTTTATTAATTCGCTTTATAAAATCGTGCATCCTACATTCGTAATTATCATACAAATCTTAACTCATTTGTAATTTAAACCGTATTGCTATTTACGAAATCGTGCATCTTATACATTCGTTTGGATTATAAAAAATGGAACCTGATAATGATGCAAATTTATCCTTTTGGTATTACACTTTGTATACTATATTTGAAGAGGGCCCATTGTACTCTTTATTTGAAAAGAATTTGAGTTTCGAAACAACTAATGCCATTGGTATGTTGCGTTTGTCCAGAATTTTTTTTTGATGAACCTCCTAATTTAACTGCATCCTAATATCTTCTATTTATTTTTTGTATTCTTATTGAAGACAAGTACCTTTCATTCGAAGAAGAAGTTATAAATGAACTTCGGCCAAGTAGTTCCAGAACAAATCATATAGGTTTATATTTGCTTTCAGATTTTTTGTAGTTAGTGAATTCATTTGTGACTACTTATTTCACTATTTATTTTTCATGCCTTCATCTAAGATAGTTCAACTATCAAAACTCCTGATAATGTCATTGATATTCATGAAGAGGAAAGCGAATACAAGGACACAAAAGATGATATAGAAGATGAATTTGGGAAGTTAAAATTATATGTAGATATGAAATTTGTCACATGGAACCTCGCTGAATCTCACCTTGAGGAATATAGAAAGCAAGAGGGATTTTGTCTTCACAAATAATGCCATGTTCCTGATCTAGTTGACAATAGTATAACATGTCGCCGTACTTTTAAGTGCTCTCATACACATACACATGAAACTGAAAAGACCATTTTAACAGAGAATAGAAGGGATAGAGAATCAGTGATGATTGGTTGTTCCTGGCATGTTAATTTATCATTCCCTAAAACAGAAAACGGGATTAAAATAAACAACATTATAGGTGAACACAACCACCCAATGAACTCTCTTATTGTAGAAACAGCTCCAAGGTTCCGTCATTTAACTGATGAAATGTGTGAAAAAATTAAATTCTGGACTGTTCAAGGAAGATTAGAAATGCCAACACAGTATAATCTGCTTTCAGAATCATTTCCTGATAAAAAGATTAATAAAAAAGATCTAAGTAACATAATACAAAAGTATAAGAAACAGCTAAAACCTCAAAAAAATGACGCATGTCAAACTTTATCTAATTTGTATCAGAAGAAGGATAATGATCCATCATGGATAGTAAAGCCAATAATTGATCCTGATGAAAGGAGACTAACAGCATTATTCTGGATGTTTCTAGTACAAATGTGTACTTATGAAAGGTTCCATGATGTTATTGTTATTGATACAACATCAAAGACAAACCAATTCGATATGATCCTATTTATGGTTACAGCTATTAATAATGACTTTAGAAATTTAATAGTGGCTGCGGCACTTATAGAGGATGAAACTGAAGAAACATTTACCTGGATTTTAGTTGAACTTAAAATAGCCTGTGAAATTACTCCAAGAGTAATATATTCTGATTTGGGCCCTGCTTTGATATCAGCTATACGTAATAATTACCCAGAGACACGTCTTTTCCATTGTATATTTTACATTGATCTAAATTTGAAATAAAACCTCAAGAAAAAGTTATACAGCCAATTTAAGGAATTTCGGCATAAATTTTTAGAGATGCATAATTCCCTATGCCCTAGACAATTTGAAACTAAGTGGGCTAAGCTAATTGAAGAATATCCTGCATGTGAACAATATTTGATACGTACTTTATATTCATGTAGGGAAAGATGGGCTAGCTTTGCAGGTATTTTGCAGATTATATATAGCAATCATCAGCTGTAAATTGTCAATGTATTTTCGATTAAAAAATTATTATTTGACACAGTTAACAGGCATTTTACTAGGGGAATTCAAAGTACTCAATGAGCAAAGACTTCTAACTGAATAATAAAAGAGAAACTTGGCCGAAATTCACAACTAGCTGATGTTATCGAAGAAATCCAAGCTGCATTTGATAATCAATCAAAAAGAGCATTGTAAATGAATGCAAAAGTGCAGTACCAACTCGAAGATTGCCTAATATAATGGAAGTGTACTTTCCAGAAATGATCAAGCTATTGCAAGTATATCTCACACCACAAATATTTTAAAAACAATGTGACCAAATATCCCAATCACTCTGCTACGATGCTTTTTTGATTAATAACTGGTCTTCATTATTGGAGGTACGTAAAGATTTTCTGATTTAAAATGAGCGCCTATTGAAATATATTTAGAAGGCTAGATTTAGGGTTAGGATTGCCATTAGAATATGAGTAATTTGGTTTGACTCTTTTATTTTGTTTGAGGTGCACAATATTGATCAACATGATATGTGTTGTGGAATAGGATACTCAACTGTTTTTTTTATTTAGACAACAGATGATTCATTCCAATTAGAAATGGGTAGAGAAGATGAATACGATCAACCACAGGCTCTATTCTCTTTATTAATTAGTCATATATTGAATCACAATATTCTGGAAGTATGAAGTGTAAATAGGCATAAGTCTCCACAAACCATGCCCCAATATGCAATTGTACAGATGATGGATCTCACCTATGCATATGTCTTTGGCTTATTAATAGAGGCATTGTTTGTAGACACTTTTTTAGAGTAATGTCTTATTCTAAAAAAGCATGCTTCTATATAACTTTAATCTCATTGCGATGGTAGAATGACAAAAAAGCTATTGTTGATCGACAAATTCATGTTTCAACCCCAGTGTATCAAATTGCTAAAAATCAGTTGAACCAGCTTCCTTCATGGCCATTATCATTTGATCATTTGGCGAATATTAGAAAAACAGATTGCATTGAACAAAAGCGAGGTTCTAAACAAAAATATGGTTTGGAATGGGGCATGCTAAAAAAGCACTTGACTATGCATTTCGGGCAGATAATGTTGACAAATTGGTTAGTTGCTTAGAAAAATTTATCGAAAAAACTAAAGTCGAAATAGAAAAACAACAAGAGAAGGTTAATAACATTGAAAATACAATTATTAATGATCTGATACGTGTACAGTACAAAAGGCAATAGCCTAAACATTAAAAATCAGGAGGAGAATATTTGCTAAGAAAAAAGATAAAAAATGTTCAAGATATTACCGATCAAATTGATAGCAATTTAAAGCGTGTGAGACATTGCCAAAATTGTAAACAGGCAGGTCACTATGCTCCACAGTGTCTGAAATAGTTGCAGTATTATATATGTAGTATTGCATAATAGATCAAAATATTTGAGCTAAATGTAAACTGAAAAATAATCAATGCTACGTAGCTTTATTGTAAAAGATGCTATTGCTGAAAGTTAGATACTATGTAATAAAGAATTTGCCAATTAGTTATTATAGTAGGTTAGTGTAACCAAAGCTTAGAATTTTATTGAAGTGAGCTATTAACTATATTAGTAAAAATTCGGTCTGCCATATCTAGCGAAATTGTTAGGGATTTTTCAGTTATATGATTTTCTGGCATCAATAATCTTTGAGCAAAAAATTAATTTGCGTTAGGGTCTGGGTATATATAGGGTTGTAAACTTACAGTAAGTTTTAATTTTTTAATGAAAGGTAAGTTATAGTCATGTAACTTACATGTAAGTATGTAAGTTAAAATAATATATATAATTATTATATAATATATCTAAGTTGTATACCCAAAATGTAGTATTAAATATATTTTAATCTAACTAAATTTATTATGCTCCAAATATTTTGGTATTACATATGTTATCTTAATTTCATATAAAAAGAATAATTTATCGCTTTTGCCGGTGTTATTTAGTATTATTGTAATAACCCGATGTATTGATTCATATTAATAAAGAGAACCTTTATACCCGCAATTATGTGCGTTAGTTTATTGTTTAAACCATTTAACCTTAATTACTCTTTGTTCATGATCGAACTAAACCGGCCCAATTTTATCAAGCTCTCCCACCCAATTGTACCACTGGCCAATTGGTCAATTTCAAAATTGCTTCATGCTGGCAAAATTAATTCGGTTTACTAGAAAATTTTTGGTTAAAAGCACTTTCACTTATGTTAAATCAATTTTAGCCTAACCTAATAAGAGTACTCAGGTCGGTAAATTCTTAATGCATTCGAAAAGTGCTTCACGTACATGGTCTGATAATGTTATTTGGATGCCTGACGAAATTATTTTGCTGCTGAAATACTATAGTTTCGTCTATATTTCGTCATTGACGAAATGACGAAACTTTAGTATTTCGTCAGGCACCTTTAACTCCAACCAGAATAGAGCCGAATATTAAAATTTATTAAATTGCTTGAAAGAGATATACAGCATATATCAGTGCAATCAATATATAATTTAACTAGTGATTTGTAACGCCAGCTGGTACTTTCCCATTTGCCTACCCTGGGCTGGCTGTTGACACGAGGTTTGTGAATAGATTAGTAATGGTAATACAAGTTAGCAAAAATAGCAGAATTCGTTGAGAATATAGGATGGGCGTGAATATGACTTGCTTAACTGAGGTGTTGCAGTTGAGTACCTATAAATTCGTCTTTATATTAGCATACTTTCTTGTTCTGCTCTGAAGAATTTTGTTATCCACGCCATAATTCCTAATTCAGAAATTCATTAAATTCATACTCATCTAAGCCTGCTCGTATGAAATTAAGATGCCAATTCCATAATTTCTAATTCAGCAATTCATTAAATTCATACTCATCTAAGCCTGCTGTATGAAATTAAGATGCCATTCCAAAAAGGCAAAGTACCAAAATGATTGACACATAAATCCAAATAAGGTGCCAAAGTAATATTACCATAATCGAATAAGTTTGTGGCCGTGCGCTTAAGTTGAATATAAAAAATAAACCCGTAAAACTAAAGTAACAAAAAATTAAGCCAAAGAGAATAAAGCAATTATAATTGTTAGATTAAAATTCTTCATAGAAATCTGAAAAGGTAAATTGTCAAAATAATTAAACATAAGTCCAAATAAGATGCTAAAATAATATTACTATTATGGGATAAGTTTGTGGCCGTATTGTGATTTTAGTATTTACAATAATTGAAAAAAAAACAAAAAGAAAGCAAAACTAAAGTAACAAATAATAAGGCTAAAAAAGTAAAGTGGTCATAATTGTAAGTGAAGAATACAAAGGTAATAAAGACAAAATGAATTTCTCTTTAACAATTTTATTATAAATAAGAGTAAATTTTACCTCCGTAAATACCATGTCTGTGTCATAAAAAGTAAAAATAATCATTTGCTTATGTATATCGCTTTATTTCTTATATAATTTTACTACACAATCACCAATCTTGTTTTAGCTTTGCTAAATCATTTTTTTTACTTAGTATCTGGTTTTTTGAAATATTATATACCTTTATAATGCCACGAGAAAGAAGTGATTACTGGGATAATTATGATGAAGTTATTGTGGATGGAAAAGTTTATTTTAAATGTAAGCTTGGTTGTGGAGGCATTTGGGCAAAAAATGAAACAAGGCTTAAAGAACATTCAGAAAATTGTAGTAAACAACTGAGAGCTTCAAATAATAATCAAACTACTCTTGACAACTATGTCAAAGTTGTACCAAGACAAAGTCAAAATGTTTATGATATACTTTTAACCCGTGCATTTATTTCTTCAGGTATTCCTTTTAATGTAATTGAAAATCCTGATTTTCGGGCCTTTTTACAAAAAACCAATCCAAGTTATACAGTTCCTTCTCATTATAGAATGTCCAATATTCTGCTTAATCAAGAATATAGTCACATTAATCATATCATTAATAATTTATTTTCTAAAATTAAATATTACTATCGGACAAGCGATGGGTGGTCAAATATTAACAAGATGCATATTATTAATTATATGATTACTATTCTACAACCAATTTTTTATCGATCTTTTGCTACTAAAGAAATCCAAAATACTGCTGAAAATATTGCATCAGGTATTGAAAATATGGGACTGTTGCAGTAGAAAGGTCCCAAACTCTCCTAAAAATCAAAATTGAGTTCTTTCAAGATTTGGATTAATCTTGAGTATACATGAGGACGAAAGCATTTCAGGTTCTAAAACCTGAAATTAAAATTTGAAGACGAAATTGTTTTTGACCTATTTTACTTGAAAGACGAAATTATTTAATACTTTTTTTGAATAGACGAAATTATAAAGAATATATCTATATAAATTTTATTTGCTCTTTCTTATAAAAAATTTTAATTTTCTCTAATGAAGACGAAATAGGTCTTTTTCAAAAATCAATTTCGGTGGCATCACTAATCTTGAGGTGGGCTATACTTTTCAATTATAAATGGAAATTGGTTTGCATAATAAAAAATCAAGATATTTTAAAAAAACTTTTACATAACTTGTACGTCACAAGATTACCCGATATAGACAACCAATCAAATCACACAATTTTTGATTAATTCGGATCAGCCTGAAAAAATAAACACTATTTTCTCAAAATTATATATTTCCGAGTTTCGGCCCTTTCTACTGCAACGGACCCATATTATGAAAGAAATAGGTATTGAAAAATTCGTAGCTGTAATTACAGACAATGCAAGTAATATGCGTAGTGCTTGGAATATTTTAAACCAAAAATATCCTCAAAAATTTTTCTTGGTTGTTGGGCACATTCGATTAATCTTTGGGTTAAAGATATTATTAAGCTTGATTGGGCTAACCAAATTTTGAATAATGCTACAAATATTGTTAAGTATTATCATAAACATGAAAGAGTTTTAGCAACCTTACGCCGTTTACAGCAAGAAAAATATGGACAATAAATTGGGCTTAGGTAAAGTTTAAATATGCAATCACATTTAATATTAATATTACACAACTAATATAGAAATTTTTATAGTTTAATAGTTGCTACTAGATGGAATTCTGCTTTTAATTGTCTCAATAGTTTATTAAAAACTAAAATCGCACTATGTTCTACTTTAACTGAAGAAAGTATCGTAATAGCTGAAGAGATTCAAACTCTTATTTGGCAGGAATCTTTTTGGTTAAATTTAAAACACTTACGTGATTTTTTAAAACTATTTGCTAGCTTTATTCATATGATTGAAAGTAATCATTTACTTTTGTCTACAGTATATATAGAATTTAATAAGTTACGAGAATTTGTAAAAAATAATCAACAAATACCAAAAGAAATCTCTAGTCAAGCAGTTAAATTTGGAAATAACCGATGGGACAAATTTCTTTACAATCCTGCAATAATGGTTGCTTATAAATTAGATCCACGTTATCAAGCTGAGCTTTTAGATCCTTTAGAATGGGATGAATTAATTGAAGAAGAAATTATCCGACTAGCTGGTAATAAGCCTTCAGAATTAGTCTTGAAAAAAATTAGCTAATTATATTGGAAAAACTGGTCCTTTTTCTAGCACACATTGGTGGGGCAAATTAAAAGAAGATCTGATTGAATGGTGGAATTTAGTAGGTATCCGTGCTCCAAATTTAAGTGAAGTTGCACTTAAAGTTCTTCAATACCTGCATCATCTGCCTCAAGTGAAAGAAACTGGTCTACATTTGGATTTATCCATTCAAAAAACCGTAATAGATTGGATGATAAACGGGTTGAAAAATTAGTTTATCTTTATTGGAACTTACGAATTTTACGACAATTAAATCAACTAATCGATTATAATTATGATGATTTGGATAGTATTAAAGAGACTGCCAGCACTAATACTAAAGAGTCTACTAATACTACAGGAACCATCAATGTTGAAGAAGATATTAATATTGAAGATAGTATTAAAGAAACTGCTAATACTAATACTAAAGAGACTACTAATACTACTGGAACCATCATATATTATTTTAATATCCGAATATAATTTGAACTTATTTTTAATAAATTATCAAAAATTTAAACTATTCATTACTACATGTTTTAGAATCTAATATTATAATACCCATAAATTTGGAATATTTCTATTAGATCTATTTAAAACACTAATTATTGTGATCCCATTAATAATATGATAGTATATGCAAAAATTTACTAAGAAAGTACAACTAGCCAATATATCAGTTGTACATTTTCACTAAATTTTGAATATACCCAACCACCTAAAATCTAACTGTTGCCATCACATAATACAACTTTCTCTCGTTATGTGAAGTCTCTTGGCTGAAAAATCTTAACTATAGCTTATATTGAGAGAATACTATATGTACTTCACCATATCGAGTTAAAGTTTAATAATTCTGGATTTAAAAATTCACTATATTGAATCTTCACTATAATGAGAGTAAATTGTATAAACTTTGTTATAAATATTGTTGGTAAAAATGTTACATTTTCAAAAAGTATTTTAAATTGTATGATACCTGTCTTGTATATATTGCAATTCTTATATCTATCTACTTTCTATTTAAGTTGTATAATTTATACTATTTGATTTAGCTTCTTTTAAACAGTAGGCTAATAAGTTTTTTAAAGTATAATCTAGATGGCTTAAATAAACTTACAAAATTTTAAATGCATTTTTGTACTTACAGAAATAGAAGTTATACGACTTATTTTGATATTAAGATCTTTCTTTGGCTGCTATTTTGTTTATATTATTTTTGATCAGAAAAAATATTTTTTGATCAGAAGAGCTGACTTAAGAAACAATATACTTGTAAATTTTTAAAGTAGATTATTATGACTTACCAGAAGTTTTATAATGCTATTTTTTTTACTTATTATTGATATATAAAATTCATTAATTTGATTGGATAACTTTATCACAAATTTGGGCTAGTATGCAGATCAGCCCATATGTGGCAGACGATAAGTTTATTATAAAGTGAAGCTATTTATATATTAGAGTTTTCACACACTTGAATCTTTGTTTTTAATATGAACAAATAAAAGTTAAAGCATTTAATGTACCGTAGAAAGAACGTAAGCAATAATAGTTGTCAAATTGGTTAATTCTTTCAAAAATAGAATAAAGCATATTGTGTGTGCATTTATATATTCAATTTTCTTGATTAAAAAAATTATACAATCTTAGGTATATTTTTTACCCAATTTCCAAGTTGGAATAGCTAGAATACATCAGGATTAGGGTCAGGGCTAGGGTTAGGAGTAGCTATACTGGTTAGCAGAAGTTTTAGTAAAATTATTAGCTGGGCAGTTTTTACTTAATGAAACGACTATGATTTATTAATAAAATTCTTAGTAATCTTGGACAAAAATTGTTCAATTCCAGCACATCCAACAGGTTCTAACACAATCCGACCCAGAATTTTGGGAACCTCCCTGTATGAGTTGGTAAATTTACATGTAGTTCATAATATATCATCTTGAAATCTCTATAAAATCATTTAAACATAACCAATCAAATTTTATTGAGAGTACATCAGAATGATCAGGCATAATTTTATATTAGGTTAGGAAAATGACACAGACTTAATAACTTGAGAACCATATATGGATTTTAATATTTTGGGCTTGTTGAATTTGCCTTATTGAGACATTCATTTTAGTAGTAAAGCCATTAATAACATAACAGACCAGTTAATAAAAATTATTTACAATTAAATATAATATATATATTTCCAAACTGTGTTTATTTTGTCCATCTCTAGACTTATTTGAGTTAGATCAAATTAATACAAGTCAAATTCCAAGTACTACAATGTACATAAATACATATTTTAACAAAATTTTCTGTTATTAATTTAAATCGTTGACTCTGTCAGCATGGCCATGCAAAAAAAAATACTGAATTTGCAAAAAAGATAATCCTAAGTCATACTTAAATAAATAATTACATATGCTTGCTTTTATAGTTATCACATATGTATTAGTAAAAAAATTGAAATAAATGAAAAAAGCTAAATAATAGATCTTGTCAGTGTGGTGATCAGTATAATTCCTTTATTAATTTTTATTATCCTTGATCTATTCAATTAACTTATTATATACTAGTACGATAGGTGGCGCATTCGCACCATCTATCATATTTAGTTTTTTTTGATCATATTAATGAGTTATATTTAAAAAAGACAGAACTTAATAGCTATTGTTGTACACACAACATGTGTCTAATATAGATTAGCTTGCATTAGATTTATCATAATTTTATTCATGATAACTATTTTAATTTACAAAAATATCATTTGATTAATGATTAAATATACATATTTATTGAGACTGCATAAAATCAATTAGTACTCTAAAACTCAAGGTCAAATCATCATTCTAATATTAACGATTTTAATAAAATATTAATATACAAATTAAAAAAAGGCAGAAAAGAATGAAAAATGGATGAATTTTTATTTTTCAAGACTATATAAATAAATTTTTTAATTGATATAAGTAATTCTAAATTAATATTTTAACCCCTCAAAGTTCATAAACTTACATTTTTATTGTTTTATGTCAATAATCAACTTACTAGTATTGCATGTCTGTCTTTGGAAGAATAAATATTATTAAATTTAATCTTTTTGAAATGAGCATTGTATTATTAAGTTTAATATAATAAATTATTTTGGTTGAATCAAAATCCTTAACATACCTTTGTTTAACTTCTGAATTATTTTATCAACTGTTAAATTACTTTATTATATTATAGATTCATAGTTTCTAAATTATATATCGTAATCTTCTTGACATTGTACTCATAGTCCTGAATCTATTTTGAGCATTTTTGTAAGCAAATCATTAATAAAATATTATAATACAATTCACTTTTGAATTACAGTCAAAATTCTTTTATAGACATTCCAGTGACAACAATGTGGTTTAGGTTAAATTAGTTTGCATTTGAAATTATTATAATTTCTATTATAAAATACTTAAAAAATCTCTTACAAAACTTACTATTCTAGTAACTGCTATAAAGTATGTAGCTAAATAAGTTTGCATTGTAATTTCAATTATGATTTCTATCATGAGTTGCTTAATTCTGTTACTAAACTTGCTATTCTGGTCACAGACATAGTTAAATTTGTATTAGAATTATCATGATTTCTCTTATGAGTTATTGTAAACAATTCTGTTACAATATTACTCTCTGGTAGCTACAATATATGGTTATGGTTGAGTTAGATTGCAAAATATTCTTTACAGAACTTACTCACTAACCCAGTTACACATGTAGAGTTAATTTGTATCAGAATTATGATTCTATAATGAATTATTGTAAAAACTCTAATTTCTATTTGGAGTTACTATAAAATTTTCTTGCTATTCTGATGACCATATTACTACATATAATTAAGGTTTAGTCAGTTTGATTTAGAATTATCATGAGATCTAACATAGATCTTGCTATTTTGATAAGTCAGTTTGTATTGGAATTATTATGATCTTTATATAAGGGTAGTGACAAATATTACATAATATCCTGAGGGAGGAAGGGGATCACTGATTGTCTTACGCTAGATATAAATTTATAACAGCCAATCAAATTTATCTTACGTGGGAGGGAGGGGTAGAGGTATAGTAAAAAAATATTATATAATATTTGTCACTACTCTAATGAGATTGATTTATTTGTATTAGAAAATTCTATTACAAATTATTATTATTTTTATGCAGTTAAGATTGAATTAATTTGCATTAGAATTATAATAATTCTTATTGCATAATAATTTTGTTACAAAATTTACTATTTTGGCAACTGCCATATATAGAGTTAGTTTGTATAGGGATTATTATTGTTTTTATATAATTAAGGTTGAATTAGTTGTATTTAAATTATTGTGAGTCTTACTATAAAAAATTCTATATGGAACTTAAAGAACCTACAATTCTATTAACTACAGTATGTGGTTAATGTCGAGTAGTTACATTAGAATTTTCATAATTTCTACATAAAAAATTTCTACTATAATACTTGCCGCTATATAGTTAAGATTGAGTGATTTCTATACAATTAATATTGAGTTTTTTGTACAAAAATTATTGTGATTTCTATTATAAAAAATTCTATCACAGGACTTACCTGCTATACTTGCTATTCAGTAACACAATATACAATATACAATGAAGGTTGAGTTTTGTATTAAAATTGTTCTAATTTTACTATAAAAAATCTGTTGCAGTACTTACTTACTATTCAATAACTACAATTTGGAATTATTATGATTTCTGTACAATTGAGTTAGTTTGTTATTGAAATTATGTGATATTTATTATGAATTACTAAAAATTTTGTTACATAACTTACTATTCTGGTGACCATAGTAGTAGTTGGAATTATTAATTTCTATTATACAAAATTTTTGTTACAGAACTTATTAACCATTTCAGCAACCACATAGTTTGTACTAGAATTATCATAATTTCTAATATACAAAATTTTGTTACTGAACTTATTAACTATTTTGGTAACTACACAATATATGTTAGTTTGTACTGGAATTATCATAGTTTCTATCATAACTATAAAGAACTTTGACAAAACTTATTCTTTATCCCAGTAACCAAAGTATTTAAAGATGAGTTACTTTATACCAGAGTTATTGTGATTTCTAAAAGATTTAGTTACAGATCTCATTCACTATTTTGGTAATCATAGATGTTAGTTTGTATTAGAATTACAGTATGATGTGTTATATAAAAAATTTTGTTACAGACTTACTTATTATTCAGTAATACATAGGAGTTGGTTTTACTAATGAACATCAATAAGATGAAAAGCTAAAAATCCTGTTTATAAAAATGAAATTTAAGAATTTAAAAATCATAAATAGATAGCAACAGAGTTGTTATATTATCATAAAGAAAACTATAGTGCAATATCTCAATTGATTAATAATTCATGGATTAATTATAAATTCATAATGAAACTTTTATGATACTTTAATTAGAAATATTGATCATAATTATATCATATTGATAAATGAGAATGTCGTAATAATTATTAACATTATACAAATGGTCAGAATGTCACAATAGATACATATTTGGGATCATTTTAAAGCCAAGTAGTGATTTATATATATTACATGATATTTAATTTAGTACTCAATTTACCAGATTTGATAATCATAAATGAGTTACAAATTGAGAATATTATAATAACTACCTAATATAGATTTCTAATGATCAAAGAATGTTGTAATGCGCAGATGACCAATCAAAAATGCTTAAACAGATGAACTTTGAATTAGATGATTTCAATTAATCAATTAGAAGCAATTTTACACCTTTTCAGAAGTGATTAAATGTCACAGGATAAATTGGCATAAATAATTTAACTCATTAAAGTGATTTTTTAAAATTAGTTTTCAAAGAATTCTTATCATAAGACTGTAAATGACATTTAAGCAAAACACATTTGATTTTTTTATTGAATAAAAAGCTTCGATTGGTTTATTTCCATTGTCACCTGCCAATTCTTCCATTGACAATCTTCCAAGCCTTCAATGATCTTGCATCAAAATTGATCAACAATATATATAATGTAAATAAGAATGTACATGACATATAAGCAACAAACATTTGGCTTCTTTTTTTTAACCAATAAAAAGTTCTAATTAGTTTATTCTACATAGTCACTCACCAATTCTTCAATTGATGATCTTTTACTAGTACAAAAAAACAAACACGTTGTGACATGGAAAATTCTAGAACAAGTTATCTGATATAACTATATGCATGTTTGCAAAAATTACTAATCTGCAAAAACAAAACAGCATCATCTTTCAACATGCCGATAGGCCTAGTGAATTGTTTGTTATATGTATTAATTAATTAGTTAATTATTAGAAGCATCTAAAGACATGAATGTTAGTCTAGAATCAGTAGAATACTTTCTCTGAATCATGCATATAAGACCTTCATTTTCGCCCTACTGTCTTCCTTAGACAATCGTTCTCATACAAAGAGACACCACTCTCACAAAGAGGCCATGTTCTCAAGAGACTTTGATCTCACAAAGAAACTTTGCTCTCAAAGACTTAGTCCTCATCTTTAGAATTCTATTTCTTTACCTTCTTACTCTTATACTTATTATCTTAATAATACTATCTTAATAAATACTAATTGTATTATATCGATCATTTTAAATCTATCAATAAACAAAGTTATCAACCAATTATAATTGATCATTATCATACAAGATCAATCACTGTCAACTTTAATAAATCACTTGCTAAAAGAATTCCAATTCTTTTGTATTTTCACATATACTAGAGTCGTTGCCTTTTTCAATAAAAGCCTTGATCCATCCTCTAACAAGTTTGTTTATTAGCAAGAATATTACCACTGTATTAACTCTCCAAATTCCAAATCTATAGCATACACTATATAGCTAAACTCGTCCCTTGAATTATATTAGAGGAGTAATTTCAAGTGTGACAACGTACTTACATAAGAAATAGTGGTGGATTAAGCCGCAAAGCTGTAAAGACGTAATATTTGTATGGCAAATAACAACATATTCATCAGTTTCCGGTTTGGAGTGACTTGGTGTCGCACATGTAGTTACTTAATTATAACATTATAATATTATACTATAGTTATGGTATCGCATTATTACAATATTGCGGCATTACGACATGGCATTACAACGTTGCGGCATTATGGCATATTATTTTTACAGCTATATCAGTTAATTCTACCACTGGTAAAACACTGTAATTGCCGTAATTCAGTAATTCTACCACCAACTATAAAGATGAGCCAGAAGATTTTACTTATTTCACCGGTAATACAAACCAAAAAAGGAAAGCAAATTTTATAAATAAGCTGAAGCAGGGATGGCATGTCACAATGTCCAATTGATTTCAATTTTTTTCGGACATATGTCCAAAAAAAATTGAAATCATTTGGACATTGTGACATGCCAACCTAGAGCTGAAGTATGTGGGGAAAAAATTTAGGGTTAGAGGCTTAACGTTAGAGGCTAGATGATTAGATCGACGCTTACTATATGTAAAATTACATTCCTGCCATTTTTAATTAGCATGCTAAGATCGATTAAACATCAGTTTTTAGTATTTTCGTTTTTTCTTCTTTTACACGTATTCGGATTCTTTGTGGAATAGTCTAAATTTGCACTTTCTGATTGACTTCATGAGTTTGTATTAGCCGCGCAAACGGAACAATGCAAATAAAGAAATGATACACAGGGAGATAAGTCACGAGAAATTATAAAGAATGATCAAGGATTAATTGACAGTGAAATGACTTATAGAAGAAAGGTCTACGGGTTGATGAAACTTGGAAATGACTTATAAAAGAAAGATCTACGGGTGATGAGACTTTGAAATGACTTATAGGTTGATGAGTCGACGTGAAATTGTATTATAGATAATTAAGATAATGACGAATTCACCTTATATTAAACTCTTTTTAATTAGGCAAAAAGTTGATGAAAAATTTACTGTTTCATTTTTATTAAATTAGGATAAGATTTGATCATAATTTACAAGATTTCGAAAGTTTAATAGCCAAATATAAACAATAAAAAGCACATTAATGGTACTAAATTAGTAATTTTAATAATTCATTACAAACTTAATTATCGGCACTATTAACTACCTAATATATTAGTTAAATATTGGTAATTTTAAACCTTAATTTTACTGAATTATTTCAAATATAATACCAATAATAGCATTTTATTATTACAATAATTGGCAAATATATAAGATCAAATTATAATAATTAAATTATAATATTAAAATATTAAAAAAAACATTTCGGCAAAAATTTGCATTTAAAGTACATTACCAGCGCTGTTAAGTGGCTTATTTTTAGAAATTCAAAATTTGGCACTTTTTTGTAAAGTAGCTGTCAAATTTGGCTAATGCTTTCAAACCTGAATAGATCATAATTAATTTCAACTACAATATTCTTGATTAGATGAATCGATATAGATTAAGTAAAAATAAAAAACACGTAATCGGTCCATAATATAAAAGCGTTTAAACACAACCAATCAAAACCCATTGAAGATGCATAAGCATGATTTTATAATATTAGGATCATCTGTAATACATTTAGTTATATACAGGATGTCATTTGTGTTTATACACATAGAACCCAGTATAAAACTGATTTATATTTTACGCTCTTGATATAATGATCGAGTATAAACTTTTATTATTTTTCACTGCACTATTATCGAACAATTATAATGGCAAGAAATCAAAATTTTGAACAATAACTTATGCGATGACAACAACACACGCTAAATGCATATCAAAAGAAACAAAACACTCTAAACAAGTAAGTGATAACCATGATACACATTAAAGCATTAAAGCATGATTTAAACGGATTATTAATCTACGTACACGCTGATTAAATTCACATGGTAAAAAAATCCTACCAGTTCAAAACATACTATGAACAATAAACGTTGAATTAAAATACGAAAGTGATAACCATGATCCACATTACAGCATTAAAGCATGATGTTTTAAAAGGATTATTAATCTACATACACAAATTAAATTCACATGGTAAAAAAATCCTACAGTAAACAGAAAAAAAGAGATAACGATTATAATTTTTAAAATACGAAAAAATATGACGCACCAAAAAATTGAACGGAACCATCCCGCATATATTTCATATGATCGTACTAGTACTATAATACATTTCGATAATAATTAAGGATAATAGTAGCCACATATGCTACTATTTTTTTTAAAAAAAAGTAAGTTGAACTTTCCATAACATGAATATATAAAATAACGATTTGCACATATCCTAGAATTTAAATGAATTTTAATTAATTAAATAATTTTAGATTTGCTATATAAATGATTTGATTTTGGCTGAAATTATTTATAAGTCAGTTACTTCTGTACTTATTCATATAGAAATTCATTTGTATTGATAAAGATCTAGAACATAAACATTTTTTAATTATTGAAATTTTTCGTTTTACAATTTTACACAATGAATATATATACACTTATAATTTGGTTTTACTTTACCATCTTCATCGTAGATTCTGCTCCTATTGCTTCAAAATCCAATTCTATCTCTCTTAAAAAAATTGCACCTAAACATTCATTGAAAGAAGTTCATCAATTTTATAAGGATTACTTTATGCTTAAATATCAAAATATCTATGTTACTGATCAAGATAAACTTGCATCTGCTAAAAAAAGACTATCTGGAAGTGAAAACCTTACAATGTCAAATATTATAGGATACTATGGAGAAATCACTATAGGTAATCAAACATTTAAAACACTTTTCGACTTAGGAAGTTCTGATCTTTGGGTTAGTTTTTTTAATATTAATATAATTTTAGAAATAAAAATTATAATGTATCTTACGTTTTAATTTTTTTACAAATTAGATTCCTTCCCTGAAATGTACTCAACATTCTTGCAGTATACATAAACGATTCAACGAAAGTTTATCGAAGACATTTAAACCCATCGGTACTCCTTTCTCTATAGGATACGGAGCTGGTTCAGTTTCTGGTATTACAGGGCAAGATAACGTTTTCGTAAACGGGATAGAATCTGAAGGCCAAATATTTGGTCTTGCACAGGAAGAAGAAGGACAATTCATGGAAACACAAGAATTTGATGGCATCTTTGGTATGGGTTTCGACTATCTTAGTGAAATAAATACTGTTACTCCTTTTTCAAATATGGTTGAAGAGAAAGCTGTTAAGAATCCGTACTTTGGTTTATATCTTCAACGGTCAAATGTTACTGATGATGGTGGAACTTTAACTCTTGGTGACATTGATACAACTAAATTCACTGGAAACCTTCATTATAATAATGTATCTACCAATGACGAGGGTGTATATGATTTTTGGACTCTCGATGTGGACGATATTTCTATTAATGGCAAAAAACTTAATTTTAAAAACAGAAAAGCCATATTTGATACTGGAAGTAATATAGTATCAATGCCATATAAAGATGCTGCAGCCTATCATAAGTTAATTAATGGTTCCTCATTTGATGGTAGTATTTATACTGTGCCCTGTAACACATCGGATCAGGTAGCATATATAATTGGCAGTGTTAGTTATAATATTGATCAATCTGACCTGGTCACGGGATCTGACTGTTCTTCTGGAGTTCAAGTTGGAGCTGTTAATGGCATGTGGATTATTGGAGATACATTTTTAAGAAATGTTTACTCTGTATATAATGTAAAAAATTTTAGTATTGGAC
The DNA here is from genome assembly GCA_003550325.1 of Gigaspora rosea. Lineage (NCBI taxonomy): Eukaryota > Fungi > Glomeromycota > Glomeromycetes > Diversisporales > Gigasporaceae > Gigaspora > Gigaspora rosea. The sequence continues at coordinate 54,092 of QKWP01000426.1, forward strand.
TTGCGCCCGTTACTAAATAAAATATTAGTAACAAAATAAATATATATTTTATATCTCAAAAATAGTAATACAGTACTGTAATGGCAATTTGCATTAATTAAACATTTAGATTAAATAATAATTTTTCAATTTTATTTAAAAATAAGCATTATTTTTTTTTTAAGTTTATATTACAAAATAACAAATTCACATATCACGAACATAAATGATTAATTTCTATTACCTTAATACTTTTCAAATCATTTCATTCACTTTAATCGTTCATGTGTATAAAGTACATTTATTAATCAATGGAATTAAAGACAGTAAACAAAGTTCACAAATCACAAACATAATACTTAATTCACATTATTGATTTACTTTAATTCATTTCATACTCCATTCTGTTCGTGTGCATATAGAACATTTATTAAGGCGAGGCCAACTGGATTCTATGATTTACATTACCCCCAGCGTTCTCCCTCTACCTCATAGTATAGAGCAACGGAATATTTCGGAAAAGTTTTATACAGTCACGGAATAATTCGAAAAATTTTACTGTGTAAACCGCAAATCCCCCCCCCTCCCGGAGGGGAGAGGGTGGTAATGTAATTCACAGAATCCAGTTGGTCTCGCCTAATCAATAGAATCAATGCAACGGAATAAATTCACAATCACGAACATAAATCCTTAGTCCCCGTTAGCTAATACCATTCAATTCATTTCATTCGCATTAATGATTCTATTCTGCTGTGAGGATATATAGCAATATTAAATAGTAGAATTTAAACAGAAAACAGACTCATAATTAAAGGTGCTAGTGAAATAAAATTTAGAGTGGTGAAACTGGTGTTGTATTAATGAAATTGGTAAACTTAATTTCACCAGCATCTCTACTCACAATCATGGGTGTAAATAACAAAATTTCCATTACCTAATGTCATCAAAGCATTTCATTCGTATTATCATAATCATTCCATTTTCTCATGGATATAAAGAACATTTATTAAACCAATGGAATTAAAAATGGCAAAACAAGTTCACAAATCACGAACATATTTACTTAATTCCCATTATTTAATACTCTTCAATTCATTTCATTCGGATTAATAATTCTACTCTGTTTATGAGAATAAAGAACTTTTATTATAAGAACCAAAAAACAAGTTTACATATCACGAAAATAGTTACTTATTTACATTGTGTAATTTACGCAGATTTACATTTCAATGCTTATTTAGTGCCCTTTTTACATTAGCGTAATAAACTTCAATGTTATACACCTATATAAATTTGTTAATGTTGTCCGTAAATTGCCTGTGATAGTCTAAGAAAAAATAACACTGGTGCAAGAATTATATTTTCAACGACATCCTTGGGTTAAAATAAAATTTAATACATGTACTTACAATAAATTACTGATGGACCCTTCTTTTTACCAGTAAAGCATATAAATAATGAAAATTTTGCGCTTAATAAAAGGTATTTCAAATTAAAAATAAAATTTAAAATTAAAAATTAAAAAATAAAAAAAATTAAAAATTAAAAATTTTGTTGATGATCAGCTGATTTGGTGAATTATTTTTAACTCAATAGATATCATTTTAAATTAATAATTATTGATTTTTCCATTTTGCTTTAAATATCATTGAAAATGCTTCATGACTAATAATCTTTTTAATGTTTTAAATTCCATATCTGTTATAGGATATCCATGTCAGCTGATATCTTCATTATTAAGTACTTTTGTAAATAATCTTTAGGTTTAATTGACAATAGTGATAATATCTAGATATTTTTGAAAATTTGTATTATTAATTTGTTTTTAAAAAGAAATATTATTTAATAATTTGTACTTGAAAATTTATTTTTCAACTATTATGGTCTCTATCATTTTTCTGACAACTATTTCCCAATAGATAAAATCGAGACAAAAATTGATCGGAACTAACCTTAAGCTTAACAAAAAAGCCAGCGTCGCGTCGCCAATAATCGAGGGCAGTCGCCTCCGATCCTGATTGTTACGTATCATGATCGTAAGAGTCTTACTAATTTCTTTATTTAACAAAGGTTTAATATTTCTAGCGAAATTTTTCTGGTTAAAATCCTAAGATTAGTTGTATTGCTTGAATAGTGCTTCAAATTAAATATCTGATTGATTTGCAATGCTTGTATAGCTATATTATAAATTGGGATTTATATTGGTATTTGTTTTTCATAATTAATGATTGAATACTTATTTTAAGTAGTGATACGGGCCGATGCCAAATTCTCGGGCCGACCCGGCTGCGGAAATTAATCGGCCCGGTCGACCGGGCCGATCATATTGTTAAAAAACTTTCAGTCAAACAAGAAATGCAAAATAGTCTTATAATTTGATCTTCTCAATATGAAAATAGTCAGAATTACATCACGATACTTGTGCAATATTTCGATTGCTAAAAAATTTCACGGAGATGCATTTAGTTAGTCAATATAATGATCAGCACATCATAAGCACACATACATATGGGATCTTTGCTAACAAAATGACCTTCCAAGGCTATGTTGATTTTGTGAATAAAATCAAATTTGGCAGCCATCTAGTAATCCAATTTGAATGTATTATTTTTTTTTTTAATTTGTAGATTCTATTGAGACTTACAAAATAAAAAAATGTTTATTCAAATTGGCTGGCAAATTTGATTTTTATTCACAAAATCAACATAGCCTCGGAGGGTCATTTTAATATCAAAGATCCCATATAATGTTACATAAATTACAAATAGAGGAAGAGTGTATGTGATGCATATATATAGTGGATCTACTATATGCGAATAGGAAATGGCTATAAGAGGGCCCGACGGGTCCTCTTATGGCCGGTGATCTACCGGGCTATTTTCTCATAGATGGAAATAGGTGATAAGTATGACGGTGGTTTACTAACTTATAATCGATAACAGTGCTTTAATCAGCGAGCAATCAGAACTCCTAATTGACTAGTTGAATTTATAAATATCGACTAGAAAATTCGACTATTCGATCTTGGTTGGATAGATAGTTATCGATTGCAAGCACTAACTTGAGAATGTTCTACGCGTGATTTAACTAATAATTATAAGTTATACAATGAACTTCTAGACGAATAAATATACCGGCCGGGCTGACCTGCAGGAACGTGGGTCAAGGGCCGACCCGCCCGCCCGCCCAGCTGATGGGCCGAGGTCAGCCCGTATCACTAATTTTAAGCTTTGTGAATCTACAATTAGAGGTTTATGAGCAGCACATACGCTTGAAATAATTTGCATTTATATTGTAACAATGTTTCTACTAATTGTCTAACTTTGTGACTTTTTTTAGAATTCATTATTATTTTTTTGCAATATTTTATTGTTTTGAATTAATGAATCCAGATCTTGACCTGATTTTTAAAGAAATAAATTTACAAATTTAAAGCTTTCTTTTGTAAAAAAGATAAAATTAAGTTATTCTTATCAGGTCCCTTAGAATATCATATAAGGGAAGTGCAGAAAATCACGTAATTTTTAGGGGGGTGGGGGGTCCCCAAATATCACGTCCTATATATATATATAGTATAAATAGCCAATCATATTAAAGAAAATCGATTTTTAGTTAATCGCAGATAGTTGCTACATAGTAAAGTCTAAATTTTACTAAGCAAATCGAAAAAAATCGATTAAGTAACCTTATTTAGCAGATCAAAATACATCTACTATAGGATTAGAGAATTTTTATTAATTGACTTTAGATTTTTACGTTCGACGGAAAAATTAAAATTTTTTAAAAAAATATATTCGCCCTACAATTGACAAATGTTGCTACATAGTAAAGTAATTTTACTAAGCAAATCGAAAAATATCGAGTAAGTAACCTTATTCAGCAGATCAAAATACACTTACTACAAAATTTTTATAAGTATTGGAGAACTTTTTATTATTTAACTTTTAACTTTTACGTTCGTCGAATATATTTTTTTAAAAAATTTTAATTTTTTTGTCGAATGTAAAAATCAAAAGTCAATTAATAAAAAATTCTCCAATACTTATGAAAATTTTGTGAAAACTGTATTTTGATCTGCTGAATAAGTTTACTTAATCGATTTTTTTCGATTTTCTTAGTAGAATTTAGACTTTATTATGTAGCGACTTTTGTTAATTGTGGGGTAGCTTATTTTCAGGTCAAAGACGTTTTGAGTTTTTTTAAATTTGATTGGTCAATAGTTCTATCACTAGGGGGGTCAGGACCTATGTAAACCCTAATTACGTGATTAACTGCACTTCCCTAAGTAGTATTAAGTAAATGAATTACAATTTTAATTCATTATCAGATAGTTGTTTGATTATATTGATATTAGTAATTTGTTTCTTTTTAATATCATTTGTTTTAATAATGCTTTGATAAATTTATCATCATTTGTTTGCATTGAAATTTGATTGATATTACAAATATATTTTTCATATTGAAAAACTTCTTGTTTATTTGCCAAAGCTTGGTATGCACTGCATGATTAAAGTTTATATTTAGAGATCTTTGGCATCTTTACTAATTATAAATATATATATTAAAATTGATTTTTAAAATAATTCAACTCATTATAGAGAAATCAAATTACTCTGAAATTTCATATTTGTTTGTAAAGTATCAAGAAATAAAAATTACACTCAATGACCCTTTATTGAAATATAAAATTTGAGAACTTTGACTAATAGATATACCAAATTTTAACAAAAAAAAATCAAAAAAATTGTATTTAATGTGTTAAGCTGGGATTTTATTAAAACTTTCATGAAAATTAAGAAAATTAAGTGTAATTATTTTTAAATAATCCTTACAAGAAAATAACTAATTGTACACAGGGTGTTTGAACACGGGTATAATAATTTTTATAAATTAAATTTTTATTAAAATAAAAAATAATTTAATTAATATTAGGGTTAGAGTAAGAACTGGAATGGGCAGGGGAGTATAGTTTATACCAAAATTTTACAAGAAATTTTTTTTAGAACCTATAGATTGTTTTTTAAGCAAAATTTTAAGATACAATTAATTTTTGTTTTTTTCCTTTATGTTTGTTGTACAAAAAATGATCTGTATACTGCATTTTTCTATATGATTTGTGTAGACAGTTTTCAAACACCCTGTGTACAAATAGAAATGCTCTCCTTACAAATAGTTTCCAGTTAAAAATTTAGAAAGATAAGTGCGATATTTGCATGAATTGTTCAAAGTTTGCGCTTTTTTTATATAGTTCAAATAATTTAAATAAGAGTGAATCTATTTGTCACTGGTGGTGACAGTCACTAGAGTATGATCGACCAATTAGATTAAAGGATCATGTGTAATATAAAAAATGCAAAAACTTAGATTATTTTGAATAATCACTTCTAATTTAAAATTTTGTCTATGAAACTACTTTTTTTATACAAAAAAAAATTCCTTGCAAAATTTTACTATATTGTAAGTTTTGATACTTTGTTTTTATTTTGATCATAACATTACACAATCTAATTGGTCGATCATGCTCTGGTGACTGTCACTGCCAGTGACAGACATTTTTTCTTTAAATAATAATTTAATTTTCTACAATAAAAATCCTGATCATAGTAAAATGATTAATATAGCTGACATAGGCCTTATTACTTGTCTGTTTGTTACCCTAATATGTTATGCATACATAGAAGTTCTGAACAGTTAAGGTGGGTAATTAGTAACTTGTATAGTATTGAAATGAATTAGTTTTGTATCTTTTTCATTTTTGGTGTAATTGATTATTTAGCTAAATAAGTATTGTGATTGTTAAAGTCCACAGTATGAAGCAGCATGCAATATTGATACAAGGCTAACATAATAATATAATGCCTCTGATACAATATAGTAGGTTCCAGAAAGTAGGTTTTATATTAGTCAAAATGTACAATGTGAAGCACATATTTTAAAAGAATCATGTTTTCATCATAAAGTAGTATAGACATAGTGATAATTTATTAAGTCCATTAGCTCATAATTACAGCCATGTGACACATTTATTATGCATTGCTCTTCTGATCTAACCAGTGCAATACATAACTCATAACAGCTTGCTAATTTAGAAAATTGTGAAAGCAAAGATAATGAGGCAATCAGCCTAGCCCATAAAGTTATGGGTTGACTTCACCAGCCCAGCTGATGTGGTTGTGGTTGGCCCATATCACTAATGTTTATGCTTTAATTTTTAATTTATATCAACTATTAGATAGTATACTATAGTATATCTGGGTATTTACAAATAATTAAACTGTATTTTATATAATAATACCTAATGAAACTATTTTCATACAGACAAAACGTATTTGTCTAGGTTTTGTCAGACAAAACCAAGGTGAATAATGAAACTATAAACAAATGATGAAACTACAGATAAATGACGAAACTATAGATGAATGATAAAATTATCCCTTAAACTGACCAGTTTTAGCAGGCAAATTTGGCTGCTTAAATCTTATAAATTCACATCTAATCTATTTTTTTAAAAAAAAAATATTTTATAATTTTTTTTTTAAATAAAAGCTATAATTATATACCATTTAAAACTTTTTTTTATTTGCTTAATATTTATAAATAATTTGAAGTTGCTTATAAAAAAAAAATATTTTATAATTTTTTTTTTAAATAAAAGCTATAATTATATACTATTTAAAACTTTTTTTTATTTGCTTAATATTTATAAATAATTTGAAGTTGTTTATAAAAAAAAATTTTATAATTTTTTAAAAAAATTTTATAATTTTTTAAAAAAATTTTAATTTTAAAAATTTTTTCTGTTTTTTTAGTTTTTCTCAATAAAAATATAAGATAGACACCCCCTATTACCTTAATCCAAAGTTGTAGACAATTTAAAATTACACTATTTTTATTATTAAAACTTTTACAACTTATTAAACAAAATTTAACTTTACTTAGTAGTAACTACAAAATTTCTCTTCAGGAACATATAAAATTTTAAGAAACTTTTTAAAATTTTAATAGTAAAACTAAAAAATAAGTTTTATTAAAAATGTAATATCTTTCAAAATTAAAGATAGAATAATAAAATTTAAATATATTATATATAAAAGGATTATCTTTAATTTTATTCAATAAATAGGGGGGTCAAGCTTAAAAAATTTTAAGAAAATTTAAAAAAACTTTTTAAAAATAATTTTAGCTGGCAAATTTGCCTGCTAGATGGTTTAAGGGATAGACGAATGACAAAACTATAGACAAATGACAAAACTACAGATGAAACTATAGATGAATAATGAAACTACAGGCAATTGACGAAACCATTGATGAACTAGAGTTGGGTTTTATGTATGTGCACAATTTCTTAATTGTGCAGATTAATATGCATTTTTGCTAAAGATGCTTGGTGAAACTATTTTTAAAGAATTTATTAAATAATGATCTGAATGAAACCATTGACGATTGACAAAACTAGAGCGCTGACATTTATTAGGTAATAATTTAGGGGGTGGAAATCTTACCTTAGTTAAATTTGATTGGTTAAAATTTTATTTATAGATCTTACTTGGGGTAGGAGGTAAGCTCATATAGTAAATGGATATTAGGTAATAAATGTTAGCACCCCTATTGATGATTAACAAACTACTGACGATTGACAAAACCATTGACAAAACTACTATTTGTTATATAAAATAAAAAAAGATAATATATAGCTTTATTTATTTTCTTTTTAAACTTTTATTGCATGTTCCTTAAGTGATACTATATAAACGCGAAATAACATGCAGTATGACCCTAGCATTACCAATTTAAAAAATTTTGCTTGTAGCTAAATTAAATTAGAGTTAAGATTTGTTATTAAATTAGATTAAAAAGAGCTATTTTAGTCTGCTATTTTAATACCAAAATTTTATAAGGAAAACTTTTTATTAATACGCAGTAAGTAGTTTTATAGTTAAAATATTTATTTATAAATAATTTTTTGGTTTGTTTTGATTTTTGCATTATACCTGATCTCAGATCTGATTGGATAGTAAAATAGTAGTGAAATTTTGGCACTAGGGTCAGTGTTGGGCTCTGGACCAATTGTCTGCTTTACTGGATTTATAAACTGGACTACTGGACTTATAAGTCCAGTGGACTATTTATAAGTCCAGGTCCAATTCAATTTTACTGGACTTATAAGCAAGCCCAACACTGACTAGGGTAGTACTAGGGTGGTTTAGCGTGTAGGAGCATTATTCAAATTTTGGCCTAAATTAAACTTAATTTAGGCCAAATTTTGAAATAATACCTCTGAGCGTTATTTCACTTCTATAATAAAGCTAATATATTTATAAGGTAAAAAAGAGTAATTTGACAAAGACGAATAATTTGGCAAATTTTAATATCTCATTATCTAATAATCAGAATCAAATAATTTTTATATTTTTTGATTTGTCTCAACAAGATGAATTGAATAGTACCAAGCTTGCCTGTTTCTGATCACTGGGTTACAAGATATTTTCAATTCTTTATTATATATATACTTCATCAAAATACCTACAAGGATCATTTTTGTGCAATATATAATTGATGATATTTTGTGATCCAGTGATCAGAATCAGATAAACTTTATATTATTCGATTTATCTTATCAAGACATATCGAATAGTATAAAAATTATTTAATTCTTATCACTGGATTACACAAGATACCATAAATTTGCCAAATTACCCCTACTTCCTAAAATAAAGCTTTTTGATACAGTTTATAATCTATTTAATATCACGTTAAAACAAGATGTTATATGACTAATTTTTTATAAAATAATTCTAAATCATATATACAAAAAATAAAAATTTTTTTATATTAAAATAAAAAGTTTTTATATTAGTTATATTAACTTCGCCAAATTACCCCTTTTTACCTTATATATATTTTTGTATTGGTAGCTTTTTGCATAAGACCCATTGGGTGATCAATACCTTTATCAGGTAATATCAAATGTATTTTATAAAAAGAAAAAATAGCAGATAAAAAAAAGTAGAAATAGGTAGATGCATATGATAATACAAACAAAGTCTGTTTTTTGCACTTTGGTTTACTATTGATACAGATTGCTAGTATGTAAATGTATTTTATTTTTTTATTTTTATTAGTCACACAATTTGTCACATCTAAAATTTTATTATATGATTTTTATAAATTACACAAATTTACTTTTTTTAAAATTTTATCTAAAACCTTAGTTTCTATATATACTGTTCTTTAAAATAAAATTGCTGCTTGGGTTTTTACAAATTAAATGGTATAAAAAATACAAAAAACAAACTTCTTTTTATAAATTACCATGCCCTTGAATATGTGCAATTTGTTTTATCTGTTTTTATTAGATTATTCTTAGGTTAACAACTTCTTGGTTTAAAAAGTGTTTCACTAGATGCATTGGTGTAAGAACTTTTAACAAAATGCGTCTTTAAAGGGCTGGTGTATTATAAACATGATAGAAAAAATCTAGAAAAACTATTTTATAGTACAGTGAACCCTTTCTAAGTGCACGCTCTTGGAACTAAACTTTTATGACATATACTTAGTAAACAATAAAAAAAGTGCATTTATGAAGGTCATTATATATTTGAGCCTGAATTTACGTGTGCAATTAGGAAGGGTGTGGTTTGCACTTATAGAGGGTGCACTTAGTGAGGGTTCTCTGTATGTAGATAATTTGTTAATTTAATATTATTCACTTAATCTTGATTTTTTGAAATAGTACTAATAGTTTATTATATATATTTCTTATTTTAGAGCTATATTATTGGTAATTAAATAAGATTACAATAGCTTTATGCAAACTGTTTTTTAATTTATTTGGTGTCAAATGACTAAAATGACTAATAAGTTTGATAATTTCTTAAGCTATTTTAGGCTCTGTTTTACAACTATGGATTTGTGTGTAAAGACGAACTCCAGAAATAGACAAGTTTTAAATAGTTGTAGATTTTCACAAGTTTTTTTAAACTTTATACTGCTAGGTAGTCTATTTAAAATTATCTTCTTTTTTGTTGTATTATTTTTTTACTTTTTTTTTTATCTTATAAATAAATTCCATCTATCTCATTTTGTGTATAGTAGTATTAAAGCTTATTGATAGGATTTTTATACTAAGAAATTGATATATATTTTTTATATTAAGAGTAGCATGTGTTGTACAGTATTTTATTTAAAAATATTTAAATAAACTTTTATAAAATACTGAAAATTTGAATGTTTGCATTTTTGATCAAAATAATAATAGTACTTGACTACTTCGTATCTTAATTTTAATAACTTAAATAATTTAAGAATAAAGTTTAAAAATTTAATCATTTATTAAAACACTATACTTTTTTTATAAATTATAACCATATTCTAGTATTAACTTGATTTTTATAACTATACTTATAAAAAATAAAACTTCTGAAACTCTACCAAAACAGAGTTCTAAAAAAGCGGAAAATTGAACTCTAAATAGTATTTTTGACAATATTAAAATCAATAAATAATGGATTTGTTGCCAGCAGTAATAGTCACTGGATTGTGATCGATCAATTAGATTATATAATGTTATAATCAAAACAAAAAACAAAGCATTGAACTTACTATCATTAGGGTCAGGATTAGAGCTATAGCTAAGGTTTGAGTAGAATATAATATATGGGGTCTGGACTATATAGATCTTATAGATAAAAATTAAAGTTTCTAGCCATCCAGTAATCCAATTCAAATAAACCTTTTTTTATTTTGTAAAACTCACTAAGCTCTACAAAATAAAAAAAGTTTATTTGAATTGGATTACTGTTATTAATTTGAAATTTTGTTTAATAAGTTTTAATTTTAGAATAAATGCATATCTCGCACCCTGCGATGTGCTTATATATCGCACCCTAATTTGATTGGCTAAATTTGTAGATCGTTATTTTTAAAAAAATAAACAAATTATTGTGAAAATTTTTAGGTTAGGGTTAGTATAGAAGGTTTACTAGGATATTCTCAAATTTTTGCGCCTATATGCAAAATTTTGTGCTGAACAAGTTTACTTAGTCGAAGTAAAAAGGTTATCTTAATAAAATTTAAAGATATTCGCAATTTTTCAATTTTTCAACTTGTTTTTTGATGATTTCTCTAAATTTTATTAAGACAATCTTTCCAGTTCAACTAAGTAAACTTGTTCAGCACTAAATTTTGCATATAGGCGCAAAAGATTTTAAGACTTTTATTATAATTTCATAGACTAATTCTTAATCTAAAGAATTTTATCAAAAATTGTTTTTTTTTAAAAAAATAATGATCTGCAAATTTAGCCAATCAAATTAGGGTGCTATATACAAGCACATCACATGAGTGCGAAGCATATTAAACTTCTTAATTTTATATGCAATTTTTTATTAAATATTTTTAGTTAAATAATTAATAATAAGATTTTTTTGTAAATATATTATAAAATCAAATTACAGTAACAAAATATGGGATGAATCTATTTGTCACCAGTGGTGATGGTCACCAGATTGCGATTGACCAATTAGATCAAAGGATCATGTGTAATATGAAAAATGCAAAAACTTTGATTTTTTAAAAAATACTTCTAACTTAAATTTTGTCTATAAAACTACTTTTTTTATACAAAAAAAAATTTCTTGCAAAATTTTACTATATGAGGTCTTTGCCTTGAAAATGACCTTACAGGACTATGTAGATCTTATAAATAAAAATTAAAATTTCTAGCTATTCAGTATAATATAGAACTCACTAAAAATTTAAACACAATAGTCAAAGCCTAATTTCTTTCAACCTAATTGTCTTATTTATCAAATCTTTTGTATTATAAGATGCTTGACAACACCTTGTTTACTAGCACCAATTATACTAAAAGTTATTAAACTGCCACTAAATAATAACAGTTTACTATTAATATTCAGTTAGACCTCTCTATAGTTACACTCCATATAGTCACACTTCTATTTAAGTACCCAATATTGTGTGACAAACTTAAAACATGGCAAAAAAATCTCATTATAGTCTCAAATCACTTATAAGGGGCATCCATAAATAATGTTATACAAGAGGGGGGTTGGATGAATGATAATGTTTTTCTTAATAAATAGGGATATCAGGACTCTGAAATATACATAGATAGGTTAGGTTAAATAGGGTTACTAAAAAAAAAAGATCTGCAAAAACTTCAAAAATAAGCAAAAAATTACTATAAATAGAAAAGATCTGCATAAAAACCTCAAAAATAAGCAAACTCATACCTGACCTATCTATGTATATTTTGGGGTCCTGGGGGTCAAAAAAATATAATATAATTTTTTTAGAAAAAATTGTTTAAAAATTGAACCAGTGGTCCAATTTTAATGATTTTGGTATCATTTGATTCGTCTCAGTAAGAGAAGTCGAATGGTACCAATTTGGATTATGTGATCAAAAGTTATTGGCCAAATACTATTGGTTATTATTTTTCTTATAAAATTACTATAAAATCAACAGTTTTTTGTAAATAACTATTGATCCAGTGATCCAAATGAAATGATTTTGATATCATTGGATTTGTCTTACTGAGACAAATCGAATAGTACCTAAATCATCCAAATTGGATTACTGTATTACTATATATTCAAGTTTTTGTAAAATTTTATATATAAACATACGGATTTTGAAAAATTTTTTTATATAGTAAGGGGGTCAAGCACTATATAACGTTATTTATGGGCCCTCTAATTACTATCACTATAAAAATTTGATTTTTTTACAATTTTATTAATAATAAACCCTTATTATATTCACCAATTTTAACTAAATACAGATTATAAAATCTGATTGGCCAATATTCATATTCTTGTATATTTAAAATTATCTATTAAAGCTTTTTAAAGGTCAAATAACTTTTGATCCAATGACCTGATTTAGATGAAACAACTAACAAATTTTATCTCAATGATACTAGGGACAGGTATGGTCAGTTATTTTCAGTTAACCAGTTTATGACCATTGGTCTAAACTAGATAATTTTAGTACTATACATAACTCTGTTATATCGACATTTCCTAGCAATGAAATTTTTGTCAATATATCCAGATATCAGTATAACAAGCATCTCTTACTATACCGACATTACAAAATATTATATAAAATGTTGGTTTAGTTAATTTTTAATTGCAAATATCTATAAGAATAAAATTTAGTATGCAATTTATGATCATGCTTTACAAGTCGTAGTTGGCTAACTGAGTTTTAAATGTAGTTTGTTGTGCTTACAAAACAACGCACAGAAAATAACAAGAAAAAATATATAAGAGTTTGCATGATAAATATAAGCATAACCATAAATTATATCGATAGATACATTAAGGCATTAGGGGTTATTCAATTTGGCCGTAGCCTGCATCACTAGTTTGAACTAATATAACCCTTTTTGTATTACATTTATCTCAAAATAGCATAAACGCTCATTAATACCATGCTTTTTATACACTTAAATCGATTGCCAAAGACATAATCTATGCTGCCAGAAAAATTCAAATAAAAGATTCACATGAAACCTGATAGAATCTAGTAATCTATTCTGCAAGGAAGGGCAAGGGGATAAAAAAATTTTCAGCCCTTTCATTAAATGGCGGTGCCGAATAATCTACAGTGAAGTTTCAGGTATTTTTTTCTACCTAATAATTTTTTGCTTTTTTATCTATTCGTACATGCATGTATGTATGCATGTATGGTAAATGAAAATGTCAGATATGTATATGCATATGATAAACTTTTTGTAGAAAAAAAGTTTGCACATAATACTGTAATACGTATCATGATGTATACATACATTAACACAGTAAAACGTGAAATTTGCACTTGAACATTATGATATGCATCTAATAGTACTATATTTATCTATTGTATGAGAATTGCTTAACCAACTATCACTTTAACAGGTTTTTTCTCAACTAAAATGTCTTTTTATTATTGTTTTCAGATTTGCAAATTACTAGATTCAAAATATGCAAGCAGATTTACTAACTTTGGGTTCACACTAATGCAGTGATCATAGCAATTATCAAAATTAGAGTAAATTGTTAAATGTTCAGTAATAAAAAATGTATTTTTGGATAATACTGGTATAATTTCTTAACCCTGTGCTGGAGGCAGGGGCTAATATGCTAGTATTTTATAATACAAACCATAATTCTATTTAATACATTAACCCAAACCAATTTAAATCACATGCTAATTCAGACTGATACTGAAAAAGTATTCACGATAATATGATAGCATGTTTTGGATTAGAGGTTAACCCTTTTGTGTAAAAAGTTAACCAGGTATGACCATTAATTGCAAAGCAATTTTTTAATTTTAAATTGAATAAAACTTAAAATGTTTGATTTATTTAATTTATATCTCGAATACTATAAGATAAAAGCAAAAGCTACGTTTAAAATTTTCTTACTTATATTATAAGATTATTGTAATAAAAAAGGGAATTGCTATTCGCACCATGGATTTTTGCTATTCGCACCATGGTTATACAAGATTTTCTATTTTTAGAAATTATGCATTGTGTTACACAAAGGCCTGGTGCATCATTTTTGCAAAAATAATTTTTGGTTATACACCGCTAATGTTGTGTAACATTACACAAGTCTAATTTTGGTAACCTAACCTGGGTCGCCAGCATTAAGCTTAATGCTGGTGGGCACTATCTTGATAATGCCCCCAGCAGGGTTAGACATAATTCCGGCCCACCCTAACCCTAAATCTAGAAATCCTAATGTACAGTAATTGGCTCGATTTAGGGTTGGGGTGGGCCGAAATTATGTCTAATCCCGCCGGGGCATTATCATGATAGTGCCCACCAGCATTAAGCTTAATGCTGGCCGACCCAGGGTCAGGTTACCAAAATTAGACTTGAGTAATATTACACAACATTAGTGGCATGTAACTAAAAATTATTTTTGCAATAACAATGCACTGAGCCTTTGTGTAACATAAGTGCATATATTATTTTGAATTCTAAAAATAGAAATTTTTGTGTAACCATGGTGCGAATAGCAAAAATCCATGGTGCGAATAGCAATTCCCTAAAAAAAAATAACAAATAAAAACAACTTTTTGGTTTAAAAAAAAAAGATATTTTTCACAAAAAAAAATAAATATAATTATTTATTCTTGGATAAAAAAGGAGTCTATTGTTGTTTGCTTGGAATTTTTTTCACCAGATAAACAATCTCTTTTCGTATACGCTTGAGTTCAGCAAAAACTTTAATATCGATTTCAAAACTTGATTTAGATTGTTCAATATAGCCTAATATTGCATCTAATCAGGACCCCGAATAATATATATATAGATAAGGTGGCTTTTAAATTTTTTATTAATTGCTGTATGCAAGACTTTTATAAGATCTGTACGCAAAATATACCTTACATAAAAAAATTTAAAGAAAAATACGCAAAATCAAATTCTAACCTTATTTATAGTATAAAATTTTATATAAGCTATCATTGGATAAATAAATATCAATTATTAAAAATCTGTATATATTTGCAACCCTGCCGGCAATCGTTGAAGATTTTTTTTTATTTTCTGCGCAGATCAACAATTTACAATTCAATAATCTGCGCAGGTTGTAAAAAATAAAAAAAAATAACAAAAATCAAATAATAAAAAATTACTATATAGCTCGTCTAAATATTAAATGCTAGCTAATTTTTCATATATTAAAACAATAAATTCGAATATTCTTATATTTTAACAATTTAATTTATTACAAAATACAAAAAAAAATTAAAAAAAAAATACAAAAAATAAATACAAATTATAACATAAACCCGATTCCAACTATTGTGCCACGTCCCAATATCGCGCTATGTCCCAACTATCATACTAAATCCCATACTACAGTACTAACTATTATGCTACGCCCTATACTAACTATCATGCTACTAACTATCATGCTACATCCCATACTATCTTGCTATGTCCCAAACTATCATGCTACGTCTATCGTGCTATATACGTTCTACTATTATACTATGTTCGTTCTACTATCGCGCTATATTCAATCGTACTATGTTCGTTCTAAAGAAAAAAAGAAGTTAGTACTATAAAAAAAAAGGAACGAAAAAATTAACTAAATCGACCAATATCTTATACCAGAAGACATGAACACACACACCAATAATGACGGCTCCAGTGACAGCTCCAATGGATTCCTCATCTACATTCTCAGCGTCCAATTTCGGCACTCCAGCAAAGCACGAGCCTAAAATAAAGAAAGAAGTGAGTAATAATAAATAAATAAATAAATATATAAAGAAACTAGAAACTTATCTGGTACCAACGACGAAAGAACTGGATGGCACATTCCTAAAACTTCCACCAACACAAGTCGTTGTTCCATGGGATACCACGGAGGCCTTCCTTCAAATAATTCTATAGCTAATATGCCTAGTGACCAAATATCCACTTTACAATCATAAATTTGATCTTTTAATACTTCAGGGCCATCCAATATAAAGTGCCAAGTTTTAGTTTCGCACGATATCGTAAAGAAGCAGAACCGAAATTAGCTAAGTACGTTAAATAAAAATTATATTAATAAAAAAATTTATACAATATAAATATTTAAATATTCGTAAAAAAAATAAAAAAAATATAGTAAAAAAAAATCGAATACTTATCTTTATACCGCTCGTGTAACCGGTGACCACCACGCTTATTTAAATACAGTACCAATATAAATAAATAAAATTAAAATAAATTAAATAAAAAAAAATTAAAATAAATTAAAAAAAAATAACGTTAAAAAATAAAAAGAAAATAATTTAAAACTAATACATAATAAATAAAATTAAATAACTTAAAAATAAAAAAAAAAAAAAAAATAAAGAACAAAAAAAAAATTAAAATAATAAATAAAAAAAGGATTAAATGATTTGTAACTAAGGTTACAGAATAAATTTATAACTGTAAAATACTAAGATCAGGTATAATGTGACTATCAATCCAAATTTTCTATAAAAATAAAACCGTGCAATTAAGGTTAGGGTTAGAGTGAGGCTTGGTATAAGGCTTTTGGGTTAGAGAGTGCTTTAGTTACATTAAAATTTAGCAAGGAATTTTTTTTGTTAGAAATCGAAAGGTAGTTTCATATGTGAAATTTTGATTTAGAAGCAATTTTTGGCAAAACAAACGTTTGTTTGACTTTTTCAAATGTGTAATATTACACCTGATCTTAGAATATGATTTGCTTGTTAGAATGGGTTACAGTAACCACGGTTACAAATTAATTAATCCATAAAAAAAATAAAAAAATAAAGAAAAAAATTTAAAAAATTGAAAACGTTAAAAAGAAGTTTAATTAAAAAATAACGTTAAAAAAAAAATAATAAAAAAAA
Source organism: Gigaspora rosea (assembly GCA_003550325.1). Taxonomy (NCBI): domain Eukaryota; kingdom Fungi; phylum Glomeromycota; class Glomeromycetes; order Diversisporales; family Gigasporaceae; genus Gigaspora; species Gigaspora rosea. The sequence continues at coordinate 71,456 of QKWP01000426.1, forward strand.
AATTAAAAAATAATATTAAAAAAAAAAATTAAAAAAAATTAAAAAAATCAAAAATAAAAAAAATATTGAAAAAAATAAATAAGAAAAATTTTAAAATAAAAAAACGTTAAAAAAAATAAGAATAAAAAAAATCGAAAATAAAAATAAAAAAAATAAAAAAAACCGTTAAATAAAAAAATAATAACGATTTATATTTTATGTGTTTGTTTTTATTATTTTAGTTTATTTTAGTTTTTTTTATTTATTCTATTTATTTATTTTATTTAAATCATTTTTTAAATTATTTATTAAATATGTATGTATGTTTTATTTTACTTTTATTTTTTAGTTTATTTTTTTTTTATTTATTTTAATCAATTTATGCAAGTCTCGATCAAAAAGATTCGACTATTAAGCATATGCAAGGTAACTATTTTTGTAATATGTATATATACAATAGTGGGAATAATTTTGGTTTAGGAAATAAGAGCTGCGACATTTGTTGTTTTCCGCTTATTTTTAAATAAAAATTTTGTTTCGAAAAAAGGGAGGTAGCTTATTTTTGGAAATTACAGTATTGTTATTTCCCAAATTTATGCTAAAATATGCAAATTAAACCTTTACATTTATAATTTTAATATAGAAATAAGCAATTTAAAATTTTAATCTTTTTAATAATTTTTTAAAAAAATATGCAAATGTAAATCTTACTTCATTTAATTTGTCTATGATGGCGATGCATTCTCTGACCTGATCTATCTATGTATTATTTGGGGTCCTATCTAATCCCATAATAACTTGAATTGCTGTAACAGGTTTATTTTGTTGTTCTAATTCTTCTTCAGATTCATTTTCTTGCATTTCTGCTATAATATCTTCAATTGTAGGCATTTCACCTGTTGCATAATTATTGTCAATTTCAATAAATTCACATGAAAAAATATCTAAGTATTCAGAATTTTTTGAATTTTGAAACTGTGAAATAAGATTTTCTAACTCAATTTCTTCTTTATTAGTAAGATCAATAGTTTCTAAATTTATATCTTCATCATTTTCTATAGAAGAAAGAATATCTGTTTTATACCAGGAATGAATAATCATATCTTCAAAAACTTTATTCCAAGCTTGTGCAACAAATTGAATTGTATTATAAATTGTTAGTAAGATTTGATTCATCAAAAGCAGCAATTTGATTTTGTAACAATTATTTGCAATAGTGGCACTATAATTTATAGATTTTGTAGTATTAATTATAAATGTATTTAAAAGTAATATAAAAAAGTATGTACATACTAACCTTAAATGAGTAAATTAGGCCTGTATCGCATGGTTGTAACCATGTAGTAGTATGTTCTGGCAAAAAAACTACTTTAATATTTTGTAAGTTTAAGCCTTCAACAGAATGTGCAGAGCAATTATCTAGAAGTAAAAGAATTTTTCGACGAGCACAGCGCATATGATGATCTAAATCAGATAACCAATTTTGAAAAATTGAAGTTTGAATCCATGCTTTTTTGTTCCAATAATATTGAACAGGCAATGATGATTTTTTTATTCCTCTTATTGCATGCGGGTTTTCAAATTTATCAATAAAAAGAGGCAGTAATTTATCACTAACTGCATTACATGTTAACATTACTGTAACCTGATTTTTTGGTTTTTTTAATTCCTGAAATATGACCATGAGTAAGTGATTTTGAAGGCTCTAAAAGCCAATAAAGTGCAGTCTCATCACAATTATAAATATCGATTAAATTATAATTTGATAGTTCATTTTGTAAAAATTGACAAAATTTAGGTAATTTTTCAACTGGTGCACTAGCGGCTTTACCATAATGTGCAGTATAAACTATATGATGTCATTTCTTAAAGCCTTGCAACCAACCATCCGATGCAGCAAAATTTTGAATATTTAAAGCTGTTGTAACCTGTTTAGCTTTTTCTTGTAAAATTAATCCTGTAATTGTTAAATAGTTTTCTAATGCAAGGTCAAACCAGTGTGTGAGAATTTCTTCTAATTGTGGGTAATCAGGTAATCGATTTCACTTTTGTTGTGCTACAGTACTTTCTTCATCTAAACTAAGCCAATATGATGCTTGTGCAAGAATTTTAGCTACAGTTGACCAACCAATTTCAAACTTATCTGCCAATTCTTGTTAAAAAAAGTTTGGGTTATCTTTTGCAAATTGGCATAATGTTTTTTTTGTTTGCCATTTAATATTTTTTGAGGTTTTTTAGATATGGCATTATTTTTTTCTTTGATTTTGCATTTACGTTTAGTAGAAATAATTTCATTATCATTATCTGACATATTTTTACTGACACTAAATTTTAGATATGTTATAAAAAAATTTAAATTTAATTTTTATCATATTATATTTATATTTTTTAAAGCAATTACTATAAATAACATCTCTTACTTTCAAGTTTCATATGCAATCATACATATTCACAAATAAAATGCATTAAGAAATAATTCTAAAATTCTATATATCTTTATCTTTAAGTGTATACACGTTTTAAATAAAGTTCTAATTGAATTGATTAATTAATAAAGTGATATAATTGGTACAAAAATGATATGCATGCATTTCATATACGCACTTTATACAAATTGGCATAGACAATTATGATACAAAATTAGTTTAGATTCTTAATTATTCTAAAAGAAGAATTAATTTTAATTGTTACAATTAATAAGGATAGTGGTAATGAAGTTTTTTTTAAACAGTTATATCATGCTTGAAATTGTAATATCAGTTGCTTGGAGTCACATTAGCCAATAATCTTTGGCTGTTTTGACTTTTAGCACTTGAAATTGCACAAAATTAAATGATTCTTAATCATAATTATTTATAAAATCAACTCAATTTTAATTGGTCTATCTATAGCAACAGTCAGTTTATAAAATTATATTACTATAAACAGTGACAAAAATTAACAAAAATAATTTTTTAGCATTGAATTGTCAGTATGACAGTATAGTTAAAGTTTTTTAAGTTTGTCACTATAACCAGAGATTTATAATAATAATAGATTTTTTAGAAAAAAATGTTGATATAACCAACTGTTGGTTAATCTAGCTGTCAGTATAACCAGAGTGACGTATATTCAATTAATCTTAATAAGACGAATCGAATGGTACCAAAATCATCCATTTTGGATTATTGGATCACAAGATACAGCCAATGGTCATAAACCAGTTGACATCCCTAAATGAGATGATTAATAAGCCCAAATCATTAAAATAATAAAAGTTTCTGAAATCATTAAGAATTAGTATCACTTTATGTGTTTAAGAATTGATTAAATTTAAACATCTAAGTGAAAAATTCTTAGTAATCTTGTGTTTTATGATTAGATTTGGACTATTGTAGACTTAATAGAATTGTATTATTGAGACAAGAACTCTGGTGGTCATTTTATCCAAATTGAGCCACTGGGCCAAAAGTTATTCACTATTAAACATTTTAAATTTTTTAATAGTATTCAATATGTAAAACTACATATTATATTAAACACTTATAGGCCTATGAGTACATGACTATGGCAAGGTATTTTATTTATAATCACACCTCTATACAAGCATTACAATAGGGTGCGACCAACTTGTTGACTAAAGGAAGGTCTAACTGTATATCTTTAACTAGTACAATATTAACCCTAACCCTATGTGAGGTAAGGTGAATGTCAAAAAAATAGGATTTACCCAAAATTCATTAATAACATTAAATGCTTGCATTTATTGAAAAAAATTCTTAATAAAGCTTGACAGATTTGTATCATTAGTTTTCATTGAGATCCTCTATTAATCCTGTCAGTTACTTTGTTTTAAACTTATATGTCTGTTACATCTTTCTGTTCTGTCTATTAGCAAATTATTTTGAATTTTCTTTATGACAATTGGAAAACATTTATATCTGGTTTAAGAATACAAATGCAGATGGTACTATTTCTAAACTCTTTGCAGGAAAAATAAAGAACTATGTTAAATGTATCAACATAAATTATGAAAATTCACATATTGAAGTTTACTATAGTAATACAGAGTAAATATATGTGGGGGTGTCAATAGAAACCAGGCAAATCAAAAATTTTTTAAAATTAAGATTTTACGCTTAACTAATATAAAAACTAGTAAAGAATATTTTTTACTTAATAATGAACCTTTGATTAATTAATAAAAATTTAAGATATTTGCGTTTAAACAATTTGGTCGGAAATTGATAAACCGATTTTAATAGATCGTAAGAGATCATCCGATCGGGAATAACCAATCAATTGGAACGTTTATGTTACACAGTGCGTTCCGATCAATGCTGATTAAGGCTCGGATTGTCGATCATTGTTTATGTGATTTTGTGTAATACAACACAAAAATCACGTTATCTCAAAAACTAATTTACCGATTTGCCTGGTTTCTATTGACACCCCCATGTATATAAATGTTAAAAAATTGGGTTTAAATAATAATTAATTTTATCGTTATAGAAATTCTTCTTAAAGTAAAAGGATGCAAAAATTTAAACGATTCTTTCATGGATTATATTCGTAAAGAATCTTGTGAAGGTGATAATAAATTCAAAACTGAAACTTATGGTTTACAAGTATGTCATAATTTTATCACAAGGTTACTGAAAACAACATTAAATACAAAAATTTTGATTATGTAATTGTCTATAGGAAGCAGAGAAAGGAGTAATTTTTGAAAGTTTTCCATCCGTGTTGCGCATATATTTAAAACGCCATGATATGCAAGGATATGCTCTAGTACCTATATATACATTTTTAATTATGGCATCTAGTCCTTAATCTAATAATTTGTTGATTAAAAAAATTATATTTGCTGTAGATAAGTGATCGTTACGAATATCCTCCAAAAATTGATTTACAAAAATATTTATCACCAGATAATAGTGATAGATCAAAACCAAATAATTATTTACTTTATGGGTTTGTAATTGTGGATTCAATGTTCTCATGACTTTTAAAAATCTATTGATAACTCTTTATTATATTTAGAGTAATTGTTCAAGGTGATTTTTATGGATCCACTTATTATGTTTTTTTAAAACCAGAAAAGAATGGAAAATGGTATGAATTTTAATTATAAATTAATATATTGTAATAATGTACCAGATAACTAACACTGATTATCACAAAAGGTTCAAATTTGACAATGATGATATAGTTACACCTACAACTGATAAAGAAGTATTTGAAGATAATTACGGCGGCAAAGATTATAATAATACTAAACGATTTAGAAATGCATATATGTTGATGTATATCCGTGAATCTGATATCGATTTAGTATTATCTCCAGTACTGGTTCAGGATATACCAAAACATTTGCGTAAGTGTTATCATTTATAAGAACACTGTAATTTGTAATTGTTAAATTGTTATGAATTATTTTTCACATGCATGTTTAATAGAAAGACGCATGAACGGTTTATATGAACAGAAAAAAAAAAAAAAAGCCAAAGACAGTCATTTATACTTGCATACCATGGTAATTATTTGACGACTTTATGGAGACTAATACCGTAATAATTTTACTTTATATAGCATTGTTCATAGCAGTTTAAACTTTTACTCAACCTTTATCGTTAGATCGTAACTCCAGAAACCTTTGCACGTCATCAAGGATTTGATCTCGCAAATTTTGACGATCAACGATATCAACTATCTGAAATTCCACAATTTAATGTCTTGAAAAGTGAAACTTATAAGACTTTCAAGACAATGACCGCTTTAAAATTTGGATACCGAGCTGAACAAATAAGGTTCTGGGTCTTTGTAAATCGTCAAAATAAGACTGTTAGGCCAGATACTCTAATAATAGATAATTTCTTTGGCATGAGTATGTCATATATAAAATGTGTTTTTATCTTTTTTATTTCGTGATAGATTTTTGATATCTTTTGCAATGAATAGCAATGGAAGAAATTCACACAAAAATGGCCGCAGGACAAAATGATTTGAAATTGTTTTTGGAAGCGGCAGATAAACCAATTAACGATCATGTAATATTTAATATTAGAAGTTTGTTATCTGTTATACATTTTATTAGACAAGTATTTTCTTACTATTTCGATTGTTTTTATTTGTACATAGGCATGGTTCCCACATACAGGAGGAAATTCCCCTAATATAATTGTTTTCATCAAATACTTTAAACCAAATACGCAATCTCTAGAGTATATAATTTCGATTCATTTTATTAATTGATTTGAAATGAGAATTAATAATCACGTTTATACAAGCAGAGGACTCGGTTATTTATATGTTCAAAAGCTTGATAAAGTTTGTGATATCATTCCAATTCTTTGTGAGAAAAAGGAATTTCCACCACACACACCCTTGAAAATATACAAAGTAAGATACATTTTTTGTACATATGAAAATGAGTCAATAGAAATCAAGCAAATTTTTTATAATAAGGTTCTTTTATAACTTTGATTAAGAATAGCTTAACCAAATTGAATAAAAAATTTTTAAATAATTATTACAAACTTGTAAAATTAATTTAAAAAATTTGTTATCAAATTTGTTTAAGTTTTTCTTAAGTTATCTTTGTTTAAAATTTTAAATTAAAAAAGATTTGCTTGTTTCTATTGACTCTACTCCAAAGTATTTTGTCTTGTTGATTACATCGATTTTTTATTTATTACTAATTAGGAAATAAAGCCAAACATGATTGAAGAAATGATACCAAACATGACTTTTCTAAGATATGAAATACAAAACGGTGATATAATCAAAAAGCTTTAACATACAAAATGTATGTTATTTATTAACTTGATCTTGTCTCTATTTTTTTATCCATTTTTTATAACTGAATTTCTTGCCTTGATTTAGAATTCACGAACATACAGTTGAGAATCGTATTCGTGAAATTCCTGCATTCTATGATTCATTATTAATACGAAATGTCATTCAATTTAAGCCAAAATATGAAGGCCAAGACCAAAACCCCGAATTTGAGATAGTTTTAAAAAAGAATCAACTTAGTGAGCATAGATATGTCTGACAAATTTTATGAAAATAATATATTAATATTGAATCTTTGGCCAAAAAACGCACTTTACAATCACACAATCGGACAAAAATCAGGGTGCAGTGATTTTACAAATTTGATCAAAAGGCATATCAATTTGCAAACCGGTTTCTTTTTCGGAATTTACTGCGGCAAAATTTTTAGAGTAAATAATTTGTTGACTTTTGAGAAAATCCATAATGATTATTTAACGGTAAAAAGAGTGAAATATACTTGAACAATTATTTTTTTCGAGTCAATCATTGAAAATTTCCAGCTAATAAGCACAGTTCTATGAAAACAAGGACGACTGGACCTCTGTTGTAAATTAATGATAAGTGCACTTGATCAGATAAATAATTTCCGCTAACTAAATTGTTCTCTCTGAATGTTAAACTATCATCACATGTTTTTTCAATTTGAATAATAAATACAATCGATTCGGTAAATTATTTTATTACTAATTTAAAATCTTTTCCCCGACCTATTCGACGATTAACTAAGGCGCTTGAGAGCACCATAAATATCGGAATTTTGTTTTGAGAAGTTATAGATTAAATAATTCAAATATTTCAAAATTAACTAGAAAAATATTATTGCTGCTTTGGTTTAATGAAATTATTAACTTAAATAACTTATTTGTATAAGTATTTATAGTATTAAATAATATAAAGCGTTGTGATTATGTTTAAAGTCTAAAATTGGAGAAAGCAAACCGTTGCGAGAATCAAAATTGGAAAGGGCGAAAAAAGAAAAATTTCGGATCAGGTTCGGGTTAGTTATAACATGACCCGAATCCGACCTAGTCTTAATAATACATGTGAATTTTATTTGACTAAATATTTTCACTAATTAAAATTTATTTTTTCAACACATTTTTGATCTATTAAGCTACTTTGAATACATTAAATAATATCTCAACATAAAAACCTTTATATGAGTGTTTCTTATTTATCGTATTTATTATTCAAATTGAAAAAACATGTGATGATAGTTTAACATTCAGAGAGAACAATTTAGTTAGCGGAAATTATTTATCTGATCAAGTGCACTTATCATTAATTTACAACAGAGGTCCAGTCGTCCTTGTTTTCATAGAACTGTGCTTATTAGCTGGAAATTTTCAATGATTGACACGAAAAAAATAATTGTTCAAGTATATTTCACTCTTTTTACCGTTAAATAATCACTATGGATTTTCTCAAAAGTCAACAAATTACTTACGCTAAAAATTTTGCCGCAGTAAATTCCGAAAAAGAAACCAGAATTTATATGTTGTAGATTTGCTTTATCCTTTTGTCGATTTATCGCTTCATTTTTGATTTGTAAAAACAATTACCGTTAAGTGGTAATAATAATAAAGACATTGTCCAAGCATCAATTGCAATAATATTTGAATATACTGTAATACTTGAGTAAACATGATCATAAATTAATCATATCGAGTGAGATACGTAAGAACAATTCAATTATGGGTGTTCAACCTCGATATGATTAGTAAGTGAACATAATAATGCTCATCCATAGTTATATTTACATAAAACTTTGTCGAAAATTCGAATATGCAATTTATGATATCATTGAAATTTTCTCAAGCATCATCTTTGATGTGATTAGTAGTGAACGTAATAGTGCATATTTATTATAATTAATCAAAATAAGCTTTGAAATCAATTTTTCTATTATTTTTCAAATTCGACATCAAAAATTACAAAAATATTCGTGGGTTTTATTTTTCATAAAAACATATTAATGCTAGAAAAAAAAATAGTAATTCATTAATGTCAACAATAAAGACTCGTGGAAATGCTGTTTGACTTCTTGATCACTTAATGTTTATGCTTTATTTGGTTCAATTTCCATATCAACAATAAGTTTGTTCTCACTCTATTAATATAGAATAGGCAGTTTACAAATTTCATTGATTTTTCTGACAAAGTATACTTAATGCTATGACTTCATGTATTCCATGAATAATTGCATTTAATTGTAAGAAAAAGAGTGTTCTAGAAATCATCATTTTTAAATTGATGAGTCATATTTTAAGTATTTTTGATAGATAATAAAATTCAAGAATTGATTAATTACCCATAGTTACGCAGAAAGTATTAGAATTGCTAAAATTACTAACGGGGTTAGGGTTACTTTTTGATGCAGTTATGTGGATTTTCATATAAATATCAAGAATGCAATTTATGCAGAACATTTAATTAACTACCATTTTGAAACAGTTTTTTACAATAGATATCAAAAATAAAATTAATGCAATTTATATAGTTCAATGTGTGAACGATCCTGACACCAAAATCTGAAAATTATTATATTCAAGCTGCAATGAGATATTATCAGAAAGCCGAAAACTCTAATCACCCTGAAGCACAATTAAGATATGGTTTTGGTCTTTATTATGGACATGGTGTTAATTATGGATAAGAAAGAGGCTGCTCGATATTTAAAATTAGCCGCAGAAAATAATTATCCTACTGCAATGTAGCTATTTTGTTATTTGGCGATAACAAAAAGGAAAAGGAAGAATGGAGAGCATTGGCTAATAAAGGCAGCAAGGCTTGGTCAATTAAAAGCTATCGAAATATGTAATCAAAAAAATATTAAATATCGCTATCCTTAATAAACAATGTTTAGTAATGTAAAATGTTATGACTAAATATCAAAGCTCTATAACTCCATAAATCTTTGATTATATTTAGGGAAATTTATAAAATTTTAAAAGATCATGTTATTTTTAACCAATCAAAATCGTGAAATTTTGATTAACCCGGACCGGATCAGTCCGAAAATAAAAACAAAGGAAATTAGATATATTCGCAGATTTTGATGATCATCAATTTGTGTAACAAACTTTTAGTATTTGCAATAAAGCATTAGACAAAGAATCAGGAATGGTTTATGGAACTACCATATATGTCATCCGATGTTTTATGTTATTGTTCATGTGATTGCCTTGATATTTTTGTCATAAAATGACATCATCATTTATGCAAAATGTCACGACAAAAAATTTCACATGCTAATATAATATGGACATACGAAAATAACAGGGAATTTTTTTTATCGGAGTTAATGTCACTCATGTGCTGCTACGCAGCACATGTGAGTGACATTAGTTCCGATAAAAAAAAATTCCCTGTTATTTTTCATCGTACGCCCAATATCTTATAGATATTTGTGAAGGATCCTCATTTGGCCGGAGATCTATCATACTATTACTCCGTAATGGGAAATCATGGTTTGAAAACTAAAAAAGAAACAGAGATCAACATACTGTAATTTAATGCCAATCATTTACGTTTTGAACTCCTAAAAAAATAATCAAGTTTTTTCAAGATTTTAGTCAAAGCGCAAATAAACTTGAAAATCCACAAACTCACTTTCTCTTGGTGGCACTCAAATAATTGTCGGAGCGTAGCAGAGGACGATCTATTGTGTGTGATCTTGTCCGCATCTATTTTTATATCAGATGATCATCAATTTATCTAATTCATTTGTTCTATTTTTAGCTAATAGCCAAAAATAAATCCTAGCTCCGGACATTAACAGTGTCTGTTTTTCTAGATTAGGTCTATACATTTAATTTCATTATCTCATCGTTATCTCTAATTAGGAAGTTAACATCTTACTTTTTCATATTAATGAATTTTAATTCCAATTAACGGTCTAATATTATCTCACTACGACATATTACATATTATACCGTTCGTTCATCATTTATTGTCGTTAATTACACTTACAATCATTTTAAATCTCATGAGTTTCTGAAATAATGGACCGGGATCGATCCTAAAAAAGCTCGGGCTGGTCGACCGGGATGACATTTTTCGCTAGATCAATTTTTCTTCTCCATATCTATATCAAATATAATGAAATCATCAGAACATTCCCTGCCAAAATTCTAGTGATAATAAATTATTTAGTTTTCATTCGTTTTGTCATTGAGAAATTATAGCACACATAAGTACTTCATGTTGATTAATTGTCTATGCAACCAAACATACCGTTCCTTACATTCATTGTTTGCCAATTTATCATTTAAATTAGCCAACTAATGAACATCTATATTATCGTAAATTACTAGTTGATAATCAATTTTTATTAAGTGCTTTATTACAGTACTGTATTAAATTAATTTACTGATGTGCATAATGATCTGATTTAGAGCTTGGTCCATTATCCGTTTCATATTAAATTTAACGGATATTCAAAGGATTTATTCTATTAAGTAAAATAAAAAATTAGATAAAAATATTTTCATTTTGATAGCATAAACTCTAATTACTATAAAAAATTCGGTATTATTTTTTCTTAAAATTCATATTATAATTAATTAAATAATATCATTAAGAAATTCTTTTCCTTTGTTTCTAAATCTTTGAAACCAATTGTATAAATTCTGGCTTCTTTGTGTTTGTCAGGTTTTATTGGTTTTGATAGTCTTTGATCAACTAAACGATTTGAATAGAGTCATCTATAAATTATCGTTTTCAACGAAATTAATCTAGGAAGCTTAAACTAAATATTTTAGTTATATTCGTCCTGGATGTCGAGCGTAATCAGATCCACCATTGAATAGATAGATTCTGCTATATTATTAAGGTTCCACCTTTTGCAAGATTTTATAATACATAACTTTGAGCAAAAATGTGAATCGATTTTAATTAGATTTTCACCTCTAATACTATTCTAGTAATGCATAATATATTATTAAAGTTGAGAGTAAAGTGGTTAGATTTAATCTTTTAGAAAATAAACCTGCCATATGAAAACTATTTTCTGCACTGTATTTAATGGGTAATTGCGGTTTCAAATAGCAAGAATATAGCCAGATAAATTTTTGACGTATAGCGATCCTGGTGAGTTTTTAGTCTACAACGCCAAAGAACTTATGACTAAAGTATGACTAAAGTACTACATATTACCAGATTATTTATTTATACCCAAATATTCTAATATTTATTATTGTTACGGGGAGAATTCGACGTTCCTTGATTATACGATTTAAAAGACAATACGAAGGCGACTCGCCAGAGGCGTGACTTGGTGATTTAACACGATTTATTATAAATATAAGAGTGTAAGGGGAATCTGACTTTAATATCAAGTGCAGATTTAGATAATCCGAAGATTACTACTCTATAAGAAGGACTAAAACAACCTCTTTTTATATTTTACAAATATTACGGGAATCACTAATCTATAGAATCTTATGAAAACTACGAGACTAAAATCGTACGATACTCTATCTACGACTCTATCATAATATGAGTATATTGTATTGTTTCTAAATCATTCCACCGAGGCTAAGCCCCGAGCATACATGATCGATTATGCACGATTAATTATATGCAGGATCGGTTCATACCGATTGTCATATGAAATGTGGCGCAGTATACGGATTAATGATCATCCGATATGTCACGTTTACCCCGTGACATTATAGAAAAAATTACATGATGCAAAAATATTGTATTACTTCCTGAATCACAGTTCATAGAAATCATATTATCATTACGTAGATTTGCATATAAAATATCACATGTCCTCTTGTATCGCAAATAGCAAGAATATAGCCAGGTAAATTTTTGACGTATAGCGATCCTGGTGAGTTTTAGTCAACAATGCCCAAAAACTTATGACTAAAGCATGACTAAAGTACTACATATTGCCAGTTTATTTATTTATACCCAAATATTCTAATTATTTATAGAAAAATGACATGATGCAAAAATATTGTATTACTTTCTTGAATCACAGTTCATAGAAATTGTCTCACCATATTATCATTACGTAGATGTGTATATAAAATATCACATGTCTCTTGTATCGCAAATAAGAATTTATAAGTGAAAGGATTGTACAGTACATATCGATATACCCTTGATAATTCAAATGCTGTAAACCTATCAAATCCGTTTTTATATTTTATTTTTCGGATAAAACCATAACAACATCCCACCATATCGGAGTTTTATCTTTATTTTTCCCGAATTGCATTACAATTGTGACAAAGACCACATGATATTTGTGTTTGTTTTCATAAATTATGGATTTTCATTGCTAATGGAAAATACTTAAATTCAAACTTAGATTTTAGCAACTTTAAAGTCTACTTGAATATGCCCTCAAATCCAAATAAAAAAACTTGGTGTGAAGTTAATGAATTTATTGAACAAGGATCGATCAAAAAATATGAATATAGTTCTTTTAAAAATTTAGAAAGAGTAGGTGTAGGAGGGTTCGGAACTGTGTATCGTGCTTATTTAAAAGATACTGAAACTGAAAAAATTGTAGCCTTAAAAAGTCTTACTAACAATAATAAGGATGAATTCATTAAAGAAGTACATTTTTTTTATCTATAATATATGCAATTCGCTTTAATCTTATATTAATTTCACTATATAATGATATTTGTTCATAAGATTAAATACATTAGCGAAGTTGGAAAGCATGATAATATCGTAGAGTTTTTTGGTATTACTAAAGGTATGTTAACTTTTTTTTTTTATAAATAATCCTTAAAATAGATCTAATCACCAAAAGTTTTATAAATTAGACCTTGAAAATGAAACTTACCATATGGTTCTTCAATTTGCAAATAATGGAGATCTTCATTGTTATTTACAACATAATTTCTCAAAATTAAATTAGTCAACAAAAATCAGAATGGCAAAAGAAATTTCTGATGGCATTAATTGCTTGCACAGTGCAAATATTGTTCATCGAGATCTTGTAAGGCTTTATTTATTATTAATTTAATTAAATTTTATATGTTCGACGTAAAGTATCTAATAAATTTAATTTACTAAATAGCATGATAAGAATATATTGGTACATGATAATAGACTGTTAATCACAGATTTTGGTTTATCAAAATCATTAGAAAGTAGTTCAAAATCTATTCATGGAGGACTTTGTGCTTTCATGGATCCACAATATCTCGCTTATGAAAATAAATATAAACGAGAGAAACCTAGAGATATATATAGTCTTGGTATGTTATTCTGGGAACTGTCAAGCGGTGTACCTCCTTTCAGAGATAAAACCTACGCAGGAATAATCTGGCAAGTAACCTCTGGCCAACGAGAGACCCCAATTGATGGAACTCCAATTGACTTTTTAAATATTTACGACAGTGCTTGGAGTAGTGATCCGGGTCTACGTCCAAATATCGCTGAAATTCGTTGTATGTTAGATAAGATACAAATGGATATAACTAGCTACAATGAACAAGGCAAAAATAAAATGTATCAGTGCGTAGAAAAATCCCCGCGATTAAACATATATAGCACTCGGAAAGCAAGATTTATTAGCCATTTCGCTTTGAATAAAGGTAGAAACGTTAATGGATTCGATTTTTTCCAGGGGAAAGGGTTTATTATGCTCAATATTGGGGATTTAAAAACGAATAAAATACATATGCGTCCTCCGATTATCTATATTCTGAATCACGAAACTTCACCTTGGACTGGTTTAAGTAATTCTAACTTATTTACGAATCAAGAAGAAATGATGGCTTCAAAAGACGGCAGTGTACGAATCCATATTCCAATTGTAACTGTGCAATACACGTGTAAAGCAACAAATGAATTTATTCAGGATATTAGAAGTGCACTTAATACTTTAGACCCATCAGAAATTAAAAGGAAATTAGAGATGACATTTAATTATTATGGCAATTATGTAGTTACAAAAGCTACATTGGAGGTGCTATTACCATTAGAGATTGGTCACAAATCCCTGATGAAAATAAATCATATTTAATGTGTTACATTCAATGGGCAGTTGATTACGTGAAAGGGAATACTTTAAATGTTTTTGAAGATGTATTACTTGATAAACTGCCACGACTTGAAACTTCAGTTAATATAAAATCTATTAAAGATCTATATACTTGGTTTAAAAATTTATATGATTGCAAATTTGCAGAAATTATCTCATATGATGAATTTATTCCATCTTATGAACTATTACCAGAAGAGTTACAACAACAATTACTTAATGTTATTGGATATAATCTCGCTAAAAGATTCAACGCAAAATTAATTCCAAATATTTCGACCGGATATGATGCACATGATATTCAAAAGTGGATAAAATTAGAACCACTACATAACTTATATCTTTGCAATTGGGTTTATAATAATGCATTGCAACATGGTGTAATTTTCCAGCGTTCAAAATTAAAACGTGGTCAAAAAGCTGCATTTAAAATTTTAAAGGAACCTAGAATAACCAAAGTAAATGAGTTTATTGTCATGTTATCGCAACCTAAGACAGACCAAGAAGCTTACATGCTAGAGAATGGTATAATTTTAAATGAGAAAGATGGATTAGAACTTGAGAAAATCCCCTTTGCTGAATATAACTCAACTCTTAATGTTCCTCTTGAGGATTTCAAATATTCTAAATATAAACAATCAAATGCAATTTATTGTCAAGTTTTCTTTAATGCAAATGCAATCAAGATTTCTTTTGATAAATCAGAAATTAAGCATTTACAAGAATTTACAGATGGGTAAATTCTGAACTTTATAGTAGAGAGCGATTTAAAAATCTTTGCAGGTTGCTTGGGAATGATTACGGACATTTATTGCCAAGAACTTTTTTGTTAGGTGGTGTTCTATCAAAAAAATATGTTTCAGGTCATAATCCCACAAATTTTAAAGGACGAAAATTTACATTCAATGAAAATGATCCTAATCCACTTAAAGAAATTGAGAATCATTTAATAGCGTGGAATGATGAATTTAGAGATGTTGACACTTCGGTTTTCCTTAATAATAAAGGAGAAGCTGTTCGTCGCGACGAAATTGAAGATTGGTGGCAAACTCTTGTAAATAATCCTAATAATTGGGATATAATATCTTTAGAAGATTGGATGCCAATCTATCATATTGTTTTTAGGGGGGAAATTTTAGTACAAGGTCAAGAGGCCGTAACTATTAAGTTTCCTGGGCCACTTTTTGGTGACAGCTATCATATTGTTGGAAATTTTGTTAATAAAAACGGAAATTACTGGAATAATGTTCCAGAAGTAACGGTTTTATTTGATCAAATTGATAAAATTACGTGTAGAGCACGTATTCAAAATAATTTTGGGACAAGATAATATTTAAGTTATAATTGCTAAATTATATTTAATTTATTATTTTGTCTATCAACTAAAGTTTATATCAGGATTCCAAAATTTGTTGGTATGTGCTTGCTGAACCAAATGATAAAAAACAATAATAATTGATGTGTCAATATTAATAAACTTAATTTATAAGCGGGAATATTGACAAATCATATAGTAAGTTAACACTTTTCTTTTGTTATTATATAAAAACATATTAAATTGTTAAAAAATAGTATATTATCATTATTTTATGGAGCAAATAATTTATTCGCATAATAAATATATACAACAAGAGAATATATAAATCTAGAAATCTACAAAGTATAATATCGCAGTAGTTAGTTTTCATTGTCCCACTTAATGATAATTGATTTCTATTGGTTTAAAAAATTTTCGTTGTAAATATATATTTTTTTTTTGTTTTTATTTGAAGAATTAAATTGGATATTTTATTACTAGAATAATGTATTTTTAAAAAATAAAAGTTTATAACTATACAACTCTTTCCGACGATCATCTGTACCAAACTTTTCCAAAAGGCCGACCTATGAAAACTACATATTTAACATATAAATTAGTAAATTGACTCTACTAAATAGAACTGGAACTTGAGGCTATCTATTGGGGAACTGAAACACCACAGGAAGAAGGGACCTGGGACGTCTTTGGACGGACTTGATAGATGGTTCTCTCAGCTTGTGATTTTAGTGCTATTGAGCAAAGAAGTAGCAGGCTTAGACACTAGAGTTTAGTTTTGAGATATGTTATTATATGCAGCATAACTCCTACAAGTTCTTTTATGTCTGGTACCTTTTTATTCTCTCCTCTCACCCATTGGATTTTTTCAAAATTTTTTCCAAAAAGTGGGAATTCTAGTCTACTCCCCTCCAAAAGATTGGCAATGTTACTCCTTCCAAACTGGGACATGACCCAAATTGGAGCTGGTGCCATCATGAGTTAACTTGGTTGCTAAAAGCAAATAAACAATAAATAATGTGGTTGGATCTGGAGGGACATAAAAAAATTTTTTTTAGCTTAGTTTTTCACTTTTTACTGTACATATAACACTTTAATAGATTTTAATTTATGCAGTGTTATATAATTTTTATTGTCTTGTGCAGATGTAGTGGCACCTTCATTTTTTATTTTTCTTTGCTTTTTCTTTGATTTGTTTTTTGGTTTGTTTTTTCTAGTTGTTTTATTGGTTTGTTTTTGGTTTTCATTTAGGTTTTGTTGTTTCATTTCTCATTTAATCATTTCTCTTTTTATTCTTTATCATGAGAAACTCAGAAAGGAAGTTTTTTAGAAGAAATAGATTATGAGTATTGTAGGTAGCTTGATACCAGTTATACACTATCTGATGTATTGAGAATACTAATACATTGTTAGTGCTTACAAAAATCAGTGCAGTAACCCAATTTGGGCACTATTCAAAGCAGCTAATTTTCATGTCATTCATTACAGTTAGAATATATACTATGTAACCTCTATATAATTTTCTAATAAAATTCAAACCAGTTATGATCAAGTAAAAAAAATTTATATCATAAATAAAATATTAATACTGTAATATGAAATATATTTTTCCTGTACATGTATATTTATTTAAATATATTCTATTGCTTTATTAAGAAAAACAATTTTCAATTGTTTTGTTTTAATTTCAATATCAGTTCATTTTTATGCATTTTTACTATGACAAAAAAGTCATAATATTTATATAGTTCTGTAACTTTATTAAAATTATTATACTAGATCATTAAGGGTAGAGTGTACACATTTTTGAATTCATAAAAATAGAAGGTAGATCAACTTTGTATAACAAATATTATACGCTATAGTGCTCCTAGCTTTAAATCTATATTCACATGACTTGTTCACTTTTTTTAACTATATATTATTCACTGTAGAGGTTTAAATTGGTTAAAATTTTTCTGATTGATCATTAATCAAACATGTACAAGATAAATCGATTAATGATCGATTATGTGCTTTGATTGGTCAAATTATTTGATCAATCAAAATCAATTAATCAGTCAAAATCAGTTGATTGGTCATTGATTGTTTGATTAGTTAAAATCATTTGATCAATTATAATCAATCATGTGTTCTGATTAGTCAATATGCTTAATCAGTTAAATTTTATAATACTGCCCAAAACTACTTGGGCTAGTGACTGAAACTAAAACTCACTGACCAAGTTGATAATGTAACTAATTGATTACAGATATTATATGACTAAATAATTAATTAGTTGTTTAGTTGTTTAAATTGTTTAGTTGTAAGTATAGTTGATATTATAAAAAATATTTCATCTTTAAAATTGTAGTACTGGTAATGATACCTTACAGATTTAGAAATTAAGCCAAATAATGCATTTTCACAAAAGCATTAAAACTTTGTGGTAATCCGTTAAGCAGATATAGTTATTTAATATATCAATGCAACTTGAACCAGACTTGGTTAATTAAATAACTAGTTATAAACAGGCAGCTTTTCATAGGCTGGAGCTTTATATATTAGGTTTTGAATTTTTTTATTTTTTCCTTTTTGCCATAATTGCCTCAGAACACTATTAGTGTTCTTGGTTTTGAATTTAAATACTATACTTATATTATCATCAAATTTGCTATATATTATAAATAAAAATTTAATTGTTTTTTTTTTTTTTTTTTATGTCTAAGTTCCCGCTTTGGGTGAGAGTTTATTTAATCTTGCCTGTGGATCAAGGGCGCCTCTTTGGGCGCACTCACAATTGAATTACATTGAATGAGAGTACAACTAGCCACATGTACAACTTTTGGTTGTCTAATTTAAGTAGTCCGCCCGAAGGTTCTACACTAGTTGCCATACCTACAACCCGACTAGGGGATTGCCTATTTAAACCCTCTGGTCCAAGCTTCGCATGTCAATCCTACTTGTGATCACCGGTACAGCCCTCCAATACATTAGTCAGTCGAAGACAGTCCCGGATGCTACCTACATCCCCTTAGGACTAATTTATCCTCATGGGTAAACTTGGTAGAGCAGTCCCTGTCCCACACAGGTATTACCTACACTTCGGTAACTTACGCACTCACTAAGGCAAGCAACTTGCAGTCAGGGGATACCCAACCGCTACCATTACCTACTTCTGCCCTTATAAGGTTCGCTCCAACCCCGGTACCCACCATCACTTTCCTACCGGTCCTTCACCATTTTCCCAGACTTCCAATCCAGTTGGCCCGGAAGGGTTGATCTACTTGGCATTAGGTGCCATTATGGTTTTTCTCCCCTTGGTCCCCAATTCCTCAACATGGGTCCTTTTCCTCCGGTGTGACTCCGGCGGCCAGGTTGGTAGACCTTGTCCCCAAGACAACGTCCGGTTCCCCAGTTTCAGTCCAAATTTAATTGTTAATTTGTTAGTTTTAAGTATATATATATATATTAAGTGCATGAATGCATACAGATATAGACTTAATTTAATAATTCATAAAGTTATAAAAATAGCAATCTTTAAATTCCTATTATATACATTCTACCCTTGATACATCTAATCCAAACAATGACTACAGCTTATAAATTTATTACTCAAACAGCACTATTGATAAAAATGTATCAATTATCAAACATTCTGACAATTATACCAATATGTTTACAAAACTTACTATAGCAATTCTTGTAGTCTATATGATAAGGAAATCGCTATTTCCACTATGGTATAGTGTGGGACACCTAAAGACAGAAATTATGAAATTTGTTCCATTTTCAAAAAATTTCATAGTAAAATTTGATGTTTTTGTGAATCCTTGCATTTTGATTGGCTAATAATTAATTTTTAAAAAATATTTTAAAATTAATTTAAATATTAATTTTAAAATTAGCCAATAGCAGGAGGCTAAAACATGTGACTTGTCCCATTTTTGGCCAAATTTTTACGTATCATATAAAAATACTATACTTTTAAACTCATTAATTGAAACAATATACAATGATTTTTGAAAAGTTAAGGCCACTAAGTTGTATAAATTAGCTAAATTACAAAATAGGGGCCTATTTTTTGTGATATTGTTTTTATATTGAAAATTATTAGCTTTTAAAGTTTGTGAAGCCTTTAGGTGCCCCACACAGTATTTTGCTATTTCCACCATAGTTACATAAGTTTTTTTATTTTTAAAATTTATGCACTTGTGTTTTACAAAGGCCCGGTGCATTGTTTTTGCAAATATAATGTTATACAAGTCCAATTTTGGTAACAACCCTGGGTCAGCTGGCATTTAGCTTAATGCTAGTGGGCACTATCATGATAATGCCCCCAGCGGGGTTAGACATAATTCTGGCCCACTCAATTACAGTACATATACTAAATGCATATATAAGTTCCTAGATTTAGGATTAGAGTGAGCTGGAATTATGTCTAACCCTGCCAGGGCCATTATCATGATAGTGCCCACTAGCATTAAGCTTAATGCTGGCTGACCCAGGGTTAGGTTACCAAAATAAGACTTGTGTAATATTACACTACATTAGTGGCATGTAACCACAAATTATTTTTGCAAAATCAATACATTGAGCCTTTGTATAACATAATTGTATATATTACTAGTATTTTGAATTCTAAAAATAGAAAATCTTGTGTAACTATAGTAGAAATAGCAAAATACCATGTAGAAATAGCAATTTTCTATGATAATTGCAGATATATAGTTAAAGATACTATATGATTTTAGACATTTTATTTTAGAACTAAATTATTTGTCATGTAAGTGATAGCGGCTTATATATCACTGAACCAATCAGATTTCAGGATTAAATGTAATATAACACAATCAGAAAATTCAAAACAAACATTCATTTTATCAAAAAAAAAACATCAAAAATCGCTTATTACTCAAAATCTGCATAGGAAACCACCTTTTGTGCTCTAACAAAAAGTTTTCCTTGAGCGATTTTACTATGTACACCCAAACACTAACCCTAAACCTAGGTGCTATAGCAAAAAAGAAATAATCAAAAAAATTTTTTTAAAAAATTGAGTCAGCAGGTTATGCAAACCAAAAATATCTTTGTGTAACTTTACCAAAAATTTACTGTAATTTTGATAATTATAATATGACAGAGTTGTGAAATAGTGAAATATGCTATGATTATGCATTATAGTGAAATTTACCTTTATTATAATAAAAAAACATAATAAAATGAAGATTTCAACCTATGCTAACACAATCTACAAAGCAGATTTCACTACCTTGCAACTCAGATTTTATCTTGTTCTATTATAATTACTGCAAAATTTATTATATATTATACTAATTTTCATATCATGTCCCAAGATTCGCTAATGATCAATATTATTGCTACAATATCCAATCATTATCAATTTTATGCTTAAATTATCTAGGTATTAGAATTTTCCACAATCGACGTTTGTATCTATTTATAGTAAATTACTAATCCAGTGTTACAAGTGACTATAGCCTTCAATATAGTACTTGCAATATAGCACACAGTGATAAGGATCTTGTAAAGGTCAGAGAATATATGAAGTGGTATAGAAGTAAAATATTACTTCACCAAAGTGGTTCAGTATATATTTATTAATCACAAGAGTATATTTATTTGGCAAAGATATATTTTATTTATTTAGATGATAATATTTTTTTTAAACCCTAGATCTATTGCTAGGGCGCAGCTGGCGCTCTTTATTCAAATTTCAAAGGTTTTACGTTATATTGCATTAGGGTTTCTATCCTAATTAACCTATAACTCCCTCCTATTGTTCGTTTATTCCAGTATAATCTAGCAAGCCCACCATGCTCTGGTGTCCCATACCTCGAGGATCTTTCGTAGCTTTAAAGTCGTCAATATCCGCTAGTGCGTTATATAGGTCAGCCATTTTTCTTATGTCTGAGAACACTTTCCATATTTGATTAGTGCCATATCGTCAGGTACCCCTTATCTGTTTCTCGATTTTTCTTTTATAATGAATATCTCTTGTGTTTATGATGTTTCTTGTCAGATTTTCTTTTCTTTTCTGGACACCGCATGACCTTTGTAGCTATGTTACGCAGCTCTTATCGCTGTAGTACCATATCCGTAAATAGAGAAGAAATGCGAATCCTCGATGTAGATCCTGACCATTCGTGGTCCCAACACAGTTTTTGTCATCCATTAGACTCAAACCGGTGACCTTGCGAATGCGACCCCGGAGCACTAACCACTGCGCTATCCGACCCAGGGTCTAGATGATAATATTCAAAAGATACAATTATTTTTAAGCATAGGAGAGAGCAGATAGGAAGTCTGAATCTAAGCTAAAAGCTAATGTGTAGAAGGTCAAAAAGCTAGGGTTTATATACAGTTAACTCTTTCAAATCCAAACTGCCGGGACTGCTTTTTTTTACTATATAAAAATTTGAAAAGTTCAGTTTTCAAAAAGTTATATATGGCTTATTCGAATTTTATAATAAAATTTACAAATGTTCTAGAAGATTTTGTTCAGTTTAGAGAGAATTTAATAGTGTTCAGTTTAGAGAGGTTCGGATTAGATAGAGGCGACTATATCTTTTTAGAAATACATTCGTGTAAAAGTATAAAAGTATAAAAGTATAGTAATAAAGTATAAAAGTATAAAAGTATAAAAGCAAAAGTATAAAAGTATAAAAGTATAAAGGTATAAAGTATAAAAGTATAAAGGTATAAAGGTATAAAGGTATAAAGATATAGGTACAAAGGATCCTTCTATATTATTCTGTGTCTCTAT
The DNA here is from genome assembly GCA_003550325.1 of Gigaspora rosea. Lineage (NCBI taxonomy): Eukaryota > Fungi > Glomeromycota > Glomeromycetes > Diversisporales > Gigasporaceae > Gigaspora > Gigaspora rosea. The sequence continues at coordinate 94,352 of QKWP01000426.1, forward strand.
TATGTTATACTAAAATATTCTCAGAATGTTCTAGGTTTTTACTAATGAAAAACTCATTCTATAACATTTTTGTCCCTTTAAGAACGAACTCCATGAGTTATCATTTCTAATAATTTATCAAACTCATCTACTAATAATTCATTCAGGCTACTAATAGAGATATGCTATGCCTGGTATAATTTTATAAAATCCTGATATTTGAAAACTCGATAGGTCCATTTAGCGCCTTTCCATATTTTATTTGTTCAGCATAATTCTAGAGAAGATTTAATCTGTTCTCTGATTTCTTTCGAGATCATAGGATTATCTTGAAATTCTTCTTGAAGTTTTCCTAGATAATAATATGTTTCAAGAGTCCGAACTTGTTTTTTTTTGGTTTTCTCAGGTTTCTCAGTCTAAGCGCTGAATTATTTTATTAACTTAATCTTTCCAAGCATACGTTAAGTGAGGGTCTGCATAAAGGGGAGTGTTATGTTTGTCTTTTGTCAGGTCATTAATAATTTTAGTAAGTTCTTTGGTTTTAGAAGTAGGATTTTCTGGGTCTTGTTCTTTGATGTTTTCAGGTTTATTGACTTCGAGTGGTAGAGTTAATTCCTTATTTAAGGGTAATTCGATAGTTGTTTCAGTATAGTCATTGAGGGGATCATTTTGTAAAGAGTCTAGTTTTTCTGTAGGAAACTGGAAAGAGAGTAAAATAGTATTTCTATCTGTCACTGTAATTTGATTTCCTGTAATAACAAGGCTATTATTAGCAGCCAAAGGATCTTGGTTCCAACTGTAAACTAATGCAGGTAGTCTAATTAGAGTTTGAGGTTGAAGAGTAACAGTTTCCATTTTAGAGATTAAAGTTTTGTTATTGAAAGAAAAACGAAAAGAAGAAATGTTTTTAGAAATTTTAATGGTAGAATAAAGTGGCTAATCTAATAAAAAAATGTTGTTGCACATGTTAAATTAATGAACAGGGCTATGTGATTGTTTTGCGGCATTAATCATGTAACTCAAAAATTCTTAATGATGATCACATGACCAAAAACTTTCTTGCAGATCAAAAATGCTGTCAAGTCGATTTGCGCATTTTGGTGATATTTAATACTAAGATATGCTTAGTAGAAAGATGCGAAATAAACTATTGTATAGATAGTCAAAATTTCAGCTCAAACAGAGCAATATTGATCGACTTTACTTAGTAGCAAGCATTCTACGAATTTAAAAATCTAATTTTTGTGATCTCAAAAGGTTTAACAAATTTTCTATTTTTAGCTATAAGTGGGTAAATTTTAGTTCTAAAAAAAAATTGTTCGCCATATACAATAATTTAAGAGAAAGATTAAGGGGCAACACTGTGTTTCTATCTGTTTTAAGGATTTCTCCCTGGAAATTCTAAATGACAATCAAAGGTTGCCAATTCTGTTTCTCGTAGTACTTAACAAGATGATCACTATTATAATACTGCTTTAATGTTTTTCCATCCATTGTACACAGTTTATAGGTGCCATTATTTAATTTTTCCTTAACAATCAATGGTCCTATTTTCTTCTCTTCAAATTTTGCAGAGCGAGTGGCTTCTATGTCTTTTTTTTGTACCCAAACTTTGTCACCAATTTCAAATTTTTCTTTTTGTATTCTGGAGTCAAATCTAACTTCTGTTTTTTTTTGGAATTTAATTGTATTTTCTCTAGCAGTATTATGTTGGTATGGTAATTCTTCTATTAATTCAAAAGCTCTTTGTAATATACTGTTTTCTAATGATATTTCTTCATCTGAGTCAACTGGATCTATATAGGAATAACAGTTTCAATAGGTAGAATAGCTTGTCTACCATATACCAAATGAAAGGGGTATATCCAGTGGTTGCATGTTTCTTGGTTCTGTATGCAATTAGGACAGCAGATATGTTTAGGTCCCAATCTTCAATATTTTCTGTAACTTTTGCAAGAGAATTGCAAAGTGTTCTATTTAATCTTTCAACCATTCCATTGGTCTGGGGGTGATAAGGTGAAGAGAATATGTGTTTTATTAAAAACTTTTCACACAATATTCTAACAACTTTACTAGTGAAATTCTTTTCATTATCAGAAAGAATAATTTTAGGGACTCCAAGTTTACAAACAATTTCTTCAAAAATGAATTTTGCTAGAGTTTCTGCACTCGCATCTGGTATAGCTTTAGCTTTAGCCCAGCGAGTAAGATAATCAGTGGCCACAATAATGTAGCAATTGTTGCGAGCAGTTATTGGTTAGGTCCTACTAGGTTTATGCCTATTCATTCAAAGGCTCTTCCAACTTGGATAGGGTGGAGAGGTTCTTTTCTTTTGCTTTTGCCTCTTTTTGGCAGACTTCACATAAGCGAACATAATTTTAAACATTTTTGTACATTTAGTCCCAATAGTAGTATTCAGATATTTTAGAATACATAGCATCTGTTCCTAAATGTCCAGCGGTAGGATAACTATGCATCATATACAGGATAGGTTCAACTTCGATCTATTTGATTACTCTAATAGGTTTGTCTGGGTCTTTTCAGTTCTTTTTATATAGCAATTTGTCCTTTACTTTATAATATCTAGATTGATTAACAATTGTCCATTTTTCATTATCTGTTAAATTTGAGGGTGTGTGTCTGTTTCTAGGTATTCTATTAAATTTTGGTATTGGTCCAAGTTCATGTTACAGCAGCAGTAGAGGAGTGTGTCTGGGTCGATAATCGAGAAAGAGCATCAACATTTGAATGAATTCTTTCAATAGTAAAATGATAGGGTTGGAGTTTCATTATCCAGCGACCTAGATATCCTTATGGTTGTGAGGACTTTAACCATTTGAGAGCAGAGTGGTCTGTAACTAGTGTAAAATGGCTTGTACCAAAATATTTATGAAAATGTTCTATGGCTCATACTAGGACCCCGAAGAATATATATAATAATAAGGTATATATTCAATATATTATATGTTTAAATTTGTATAACCAACAGGTAATTTTTTGAAAAGTCAGATGTTTATTTGTATAACAAAAATGATCTTTATACAGTAACAAGTTAGATCTTTATTTTGTATAAAGCAACTTACCTGCTAGTAAGAACACAAGAAAACAATAAGTAAATAATAAATAAACTAAATAAAGAAAGTAACAAAGCACGTTTTTTACATTATTGATTTTTTTTTGTTTTTTAAATTACTTTTTTATATTACCGATTTGGTTTTTAAATTACTTTTTATCAGTTTTTTTTTAAATTAAGTTTTATTGATTTTTTTTTTAAATTAAGTTTTATTGATTTTTTTTTTTAAATT
>QKWP01000426.1:100665-115662 GCA_003550325.1 Gigaspora rosea
AAATTATTTTTTTTTATAAATTATTTTTTTTTATAAATTATTTTTTTTTTATAAATTATTTTTTTTTATAAATTATATAAATTATTATTTTTATTATAAATTAATTTTTTATTATAAATTCTATTTTTAATATTAATTTTTTAATTTTTTTAATTTTTTTATTTTTTAATTTAAATTTTTTCTTTATTTATTTATTTAAATTTTTTTTAAAATAGCCGGTGATATACATCATCATGATCAGATTGTTATGATCTATTTTAGATCATCTTAAGTACAACTAAGTTTTTTTTTAATTGATTCTTTTTTATTTATTATATTTATTTTTTGTTTCTAATTATTTTTTTTTTCTTTAGAACAGTTAGAACCGAAAAAAATAGTTTGTAGATTACACGAATCTACATAAGTATTAAGATAAGCATTTTGTTTATTTTTTCCTTGTTTTTTTTTGTTAGCTTTTAACTTTACTAATATATTTTTTAATTTTTTATAGTGTTTTTGTGCTTTTCTGATTCTTGTAATCATACAGTGTTCTTGTTGATTTGGCGGCGTCTCGTAGTAATTAGACATCGTTCACGCGGTGAAGTGACGGCGTTTTTGCGATAAAGTAATAACGTTCTTGCGGATTCGATGGTAATTCAACGGTGTTCTTGTTTGATTTTACGGGCCTCTTGCGATGAAGTGACAGCGTAGTAATTCAACATTGTGGTAAGTAAAGTGACGTAATAACTTAATAGCATTTTTGTTGTGTGCTTGTATACGTTCTTGTGGTGAATTATAGTGTGAATTAATAGCATTATATGCATTTTTATAGTGAAATAGCAGCGTTTTTGTGGTGATTCGACGACGTTTTTGTGGTGATTATACGCCGTTCTTGTAGTAAAGTGACGACATTATCAGGAAATTTTATATATAGATATTAATTGATATATAACTGTTAATCGTTTTATATCGATTAAAAAATAACGATATATATTGATTAACCGGTTAAAAATCGATATATATCTTAATTGATATATTGTAGCCCAGATAACAATCCTGCCCAATTGTCAATTGGGCTAGCCCAGATGACAATTTTAATTGGGCTGCCATTTTTGTCTCAGATGCAAATTGCTGATCTTATATTAAAAATAAATATAGAGAATTGCTATTTTCAATATAGTTATACAAGATTTTCATTTTTAGAATTCAAAATAATATATGCACTTATGTTACACAAAGGCCCAGTGCATTGGTTTTGCAAAAATAATTTTTGGTCACACATCGCTAATGTTGTGTAACATTATACAAGTTCAATTTTGGTAACCTAACCCTAGGTCGGCCGGCATTAAACTTAATGCTGATGGGCACTATCATGATAATGCTCCTGGAGGGGTTAGACATAATTCAGGCCCACTCTAACCCTAAATCCTTAGAGTGGGCCGGAATTATGTCTAACTCCGCCGGGGTATTATTATAATAGTGCCCACCAGCATTAAGCTTAATGCTGGCCGACCCAGGGTTAGGTTACCAAAATTGGACTTGTATAATATTACACGACATTAGCAGTGTATAACTAAAAATTATTTTTGCAAAACCAATGCACTGGGCCTTTGTATAACATAAGTGCATATATTATTTTGAATTCTAAAAATAAAAAATCTTGTATAACCATAGTGAAAATAGCAATTCCCTATATTTAATTGGTCGATTTATTTGTGAATATATATAATATTAATGGATTTTAATATAAGATCTGCAATTTGCATCTGGGTCAAAAATGGCAGCCCAGATTAAAATTGTCATCTGGGCTAGCCCAATTGACAATTGGGCAAATTTGCATTTGGGCTACAACTAGTGATGCCACCAAAATTGATTTTTAAAAAAGACCTATTTCGTCTTCATTAGAGAAAATTAAAATTTTTTATAAGAAAAAGCAAATAAAATTTATATAGATATGTTCCTTATAATTTCGTCTTTTCAAAAAAAGTATCAAATAATTTCGTCTTTCAAGTAAAATAGGTCAAAAACAATTTCGTCTTCAAATTTTAATTTTGGGTTTTAGAACCCGAAATGCTTTCGTCCTCATGTATAGCTACAACAGATATATATTATTTTTATATTAATCGTTATATATTTACAAATCAATTATAATCGTAATTATTTGAAATGATATATAACAATTAACAGATTTTTGACCGTCACGAATAAAAAAAAAAACAGAGTTCAAAATCTTTTAAGCTCATTTGATCTGTAAGCTACCATAGATTACAAAAATATATTCCACAAAATGTGTAAAAAAACTTAAAAAAAAAGCTCATTTCGACCTATTTTTACACCCTTTCTCTTTTACTCCTTTCTTCCTTTTACCCCTCTCTCCCTTTTACCCTCTTTTTCTTTTACCCCTCTCCCTCATTTTCTTTTTTTTTAATATTTTGAATACTTTCGAAATATTTTAGGATGATCTGTAACCTGGATCATATCAAGGACGCATTTGACTAATATTTTCGAAATGTTTCGATGATTTTTGATGATTGTACTACAAGATCAAATTAGATCTTTGTTTATTTTTTTTTGTTTATAATTTTGATCTTCTATCAATTTTACATTGTTTTTTCATTTTCCTTTTGTTTCATTTAGTTTCGTTTAGTTTCATTTGTTTTTTTTATATATATATTTTTTTTTATTTTTTAATTTTTTTTATTTTATTTCTACACTTACCACTAGCACTTTGCAAGAAATCCAGTGACATTTTGGTACTTAGCGCAAGCTAACTTAGCCTTTCGACACTTTGCAAGAACACACAACACCTTTCTCTAGCAATTTCGAAAGTTCAAAAACACAAGTTTTTGCAAGTTTTTCAAGTTTTTGCAAGGTTTCGTTTTATTTATTTTTTTATTTCATGTTTTTTGTTTTTGTTTTTATTTTATTAATTTATTTTATTCTGGCACTTTGTGAAAACCTTCGACAATTTCTGAATTGCAAAACATGAACTCGAAATGGAAATTTGGGGCTTGGTTTATTTTTTATTTAGTTTGCTTACATTTTTGTTTTTTGTTTTTTTTCTTTTTTTTACTTTTTTTTTTTATTTTATTATATTTATCCTTTACTTTTTTCAGAACTTTGCAAGAAAACGGCTTAACTTTTCTGACACTTTACAAGAACACCTTTCTAAAATCTCTGGCACTTTGCAGAAAGTCACGAATATGAACAAATATAATCGAATATAAGCGAATATGGGCAAAATATAAGTTTATTTTTTTTCATTTTTGTTTTTTTTTGTTATATTTTCAGTTTGTTTTTTGTTTGATTTTTTTACTTATTTTTTATTTTATTTTATTTTATTTATTTCTTACTTCTTTCAGAACTTTGCAAGAAAACAATCACTTTCTGGCACTTTGCAATAAGTAACAAATTTAAGCGAATATTAGCGAATATGAACGAATATAAGCGAATATGAGCGAATATAAGGAATATAATAGTTTATTTTTTTTGTTTTCATTTTTTTTATTTTTTTTGGTTTCGTTTTTTTTTGAATTTATTTTTTTTGACATTTTTTTATAATAATTCATAATAAAATATGTAATATTTTAAAATATAATAATAATAAATAAAAAAATAAAATTTTATATTAAAAAATTGTGAAAACTTGCGAAAACTTGTAAAATGTTTAAAAATTTGCAAAAAGCATGATTATGTGAATATTATAATTATTAATTGATATCATATTCGATAAATAGGATATATATCGATTACTATCACTATCAATAGTAATCGACAAGAGTATTGAGTATCGATATATATTTTACCGGTTAGTAATCGATATATATTTATATATAAAATTTGCTAATGATTCTTGTGATAATCTTGACGGCGTTTTTGTAGTGAATTGATATTGTACTTGTATTCGTTCTTGTGGTGAATTGTGTTGTTTTTGTTGTAAATTGATAGTAGTCTTGTACACATTCTTGTGTTTTTTTTCTTATGGTGAAAATAATATAATACCTTTGTAATAAAAAAAAATTTATATTATCCCTTGCTTTGTTATGCAGGCATATTTGCCTGTGAAAATTTTAAAATTTTAAATTTTTTAAATAAAACCTTAAATATAATTTTAGCTATATACTTTCTAAGTAAAAATTATAATATTAGTTCTGTTTCATCAACTTTATTATAAAATTTTTAAAATTATTAAAAAACTTAGGTGTAATAAAAGTTTAAAGTTTTTGTTTTGGAACTTTTACTATAGAATTTTTTCTTTAGGTTTTCTCAAATTTTATATGTTCCCATCTATAAAAAAATTTTTCACTTCTAATACAAGTCTTAATCTTTACAAGTAAATCATATAAAGTCAAATAATAAAAGTTGTCATCCTTTATATAAACTACAATATTGCATTAGAAACTATATTTTAAAACCAATATTTAAAGAATTCACCAAGATATTGTAAAATATTTTTTTGGTTAAAAAATTTCTTTAAAATTTAATATTTTCAGCTTATAAGCAATATAAACTTTTTGTCTTATAATATAAATTAGTTTCATACATGTGCTTTGCTATGTGTATAGGGATAAAATTACTAAAATATAATAGTAGATTATAATATATCAGATATATATATATACATATAATGCGATTGACTGATAATGTAAAATGAATAATAAACTTTATGTGAGCTAATCATAGATGCGAAGATTATTATGTTAATTAAAAAAAATCTAACTGACTGACCAAAGTTTTTAGATTTCATATAACGTAAAATGAAAATCAACTTTGCGTGGCCTAATCTTAGATATGAATATTATTCTATTAATTTACAATAAATTAAAATAAATTAAAAATAAAATAAAATAAAAAAAAAGGATAAAAAAATCTAACCCATCAAAGTTTTCAGATTCCATATAATGCAAAACGAAAAATCAACAATGTATGGTTTAATATTAGATGTGAATATTATTCCATTAATTTGTAGCAAAGCAAAAAAAAAAAAAGGGAAAAAAAATGACCAAAGTTTTTAGATTCCATGTAATGCAAAATGAAAAATTAATTTTGCATGACCTAATTTTAGATGCGAACATTATTCTATTAATTAAAAGAAAAAAAAATAAACTGACCAACTGACAAAGTTTTCAGATTCCATGTAATGCAAAACGAAAAATTAACTTTGCATGGTCTAACCCTAGAAGTGAACATTGTTCTATTAATTTGTAGTAAAAAAAAAATAAAATAAAATAAAAAAATCTAACAAACTGAAGTTCTCAGATTTCGTGTAATGCAAAACGAAAAATCAACTTCGTATGGTCTAATTTTAGATGTGAACATTATTCTATTAATTCACAGTAAATTAAAAAAAAATAAAAGCAAATATAACTGTCTTATCCAAGTTTTAGATTTCATGTAATGCAAAATGAAAATCAACTCTGCATGTGCTAATTTTAGATTTAAATATTTATTATATCAATTTGCAGTAAAGTAAAAAAAAAAAAAATCTGACAGACTTACCGAAGTTTTCAGATTCTATGTAATGTAAAGCGAAAAATCAATTTCATATGGCCTAATCTTAAACGTGAATATTGTTTTATTATTTAAAAAAAATCTGATAGACTAACCGGTTTTCAGATTTCATATAATGCGAAATGAAAAATTAACTTTGTGTGGCCTAATCATATATTTTTGAAACTAATTGCCAAAGTGAGCTTCTTACTTATCCTTATATAATAACAAATATCGAGGCTGACCAAAAATTTTCCCACAATTTGATCACATTTTTGTATGCAGCGAATAAAATCATAAAAGTATACAAACCTCAAAACCACACCTTGTACGTACGTAGATAGATAAAATTGGTAAGTCTATTCTGTTATAAACCGTACGTATGTATATATATAAAAATAAGATTCCCACAAACTGGACACGTTTTCTGAAGATGACCAATTAAAAATATTTAAATGTAATCCTAATCGTTGTTACTATTAACACAATCGCATGTAAAAATAAGTTTTTCCACACAATGGTCACGTTTTCAGAAGATGACCAATTAAAAATATTTAAACGTAAGCTTATTCGTCGTCACTATTAACACAATCACATATAAAAATAAGTTTTCCCATACAATGATCACGTTTTCTTAAGATGACCAATTAAAAATATTTAATGTAAGCTTAACTTGTCGTTACTATTAACACATCAAAATCGAAAATGTTTAAACGGACAAATTTGTTTTAGGGTGTAGATTACATCAAAATGACATAATACGTACGTTATCTGAGGTATCCAATCAAAAGAACAAATGCCTAATTAATGATTATCATTTAGTAGTATTTTAGTTGTGTAGATCAGATTACATCAGAATGTCATAATTTGCACATGTTCTGAGTTATCCAATGACAAATTGCCGGATTACGGTTGTCATTTAATATTTATATAAGTTTAACTCATCGTCACTATTAACACATAAAAATCGAAAATATTTAATTTGTTTTAGGAAGTAGATTACATCGAAACGACATAATATGTACGTGATCTGAGTTATCCAATCAAAAAAATAAATGCCTGATTACGGTTATCATTTAGTAGTATTTTAGGTGTGTAGATCTGTAGATTACAGAATGTCATAATGTACGCATGTTCTGAGTTATCCAATCAAAAGACAAATTGCCAGATTACGGTTGTCATTTAGTATTATAAGATTTAAATAATTCAAAAATATAATCCTTGTTATTAAATATTATAATACCAAATTTTATTTAAATATTTTAAATAATTAAAAAATAGATCAGAGGTATGTATATTTATAGTAATTTTACAGTCAAATTTGCCTGCGAAGTAGTACAAACTAAGGAATAAATTTATATTTATTATATATTAAAATAAATATTGTTGTACAGTAATAAAATAAAAATAATTAGAAATTTATAGTAATTTTCAATGTAGTATAGTGGGATTAGTATTCAGTATATTACAATATATTTTTTTTAATAATAAAAAAATGTATATACTAAATTTTTTTTTTACTGACAGCTGTGGAGTCGCAGATTTTTACAGATTTTTAATAATTGGTCTTTTAATAAAAACTTTTCTGATGTTAATTGTTAAAGATCTGTGTAGAAAATTAAATCTGCGCAGAAAATAAAAAAAAATTTCTTCAACAATTGCTGGCAGGGTCGCAGATCTGCATTAATTTTTAATAATTGTTTTTTTTTTAAAATTTGCACAAAGCTATACTAAAAAAACTTTTCTGATAATAAACTCAGATCTGAAATTGTATAATTTATAGCAACATTTGAACTTATATGATAATTTTATATAAAGCTTTTAATAAAATTAAGTGTATAAAGTTATATTAAAAATTGAGTCTGGATCTGAATTATATCAGAGTTCTTCGAGGTCCTCCCATACTATGGCAGCACATTCCAATTCAGTTGCTCCATAGTTCATTTCTTCCTTTTTTAGGCTTTTGCTTGCATAGATGATTGAGTGTTTCTTTTTATTCTCAGATATCTGGCTCAAAGTGGCTTTAAATCCAGTATAGGAAGCGTCAATGACTAGGATAAATTTTCTTTTGTAGTTAGGGTATATTAGAATAGGGGCAGTAGTAAGTTGGTGCATAAGTTCATCAAAGGCTTTTTGACATTGGTCATTCTATTCATAAGTATTGTCCTTATGTAGCAATTGGTTAAGGTAATGAGCAATAGAGGAGAAGTGTTTTATAAACTGTCGTTAGTAACTAGCAAGGCCTAAGAATGAGCGTAGCTAGGTAACACTTTTTGGAGGTTGGATTTTCTGAACAGCAATTATTTTGTCTGATCTGGAGAGATTCCTTTTTCTTCTATTATATATCCTAGAAAAGGTAAGCGTTTCATCCAAAAATTATATTTTTCAATGTTTAACTTCAATCCTGCTTCACATATCCTGGTGAATACTTCTCTTAGATGCTTAATATGGTCATCAAATTTTTGTGAAAAGACATTGGTATTATCTAGGTATACTACTACATATTTATAAGCTATGCCTTTATAAACTTTGTTTATAAGGCGTTGAAAGGTAGCAGGGGCATTACACTATTCAAAAAGCATGATATTAATCTTATAGGTTCCATATCTGGTAATGAAAGCAGTTTTCTCTCTGTCTTTTGGTGTATTTTTACTTGCCAGTATCCACTCATAAGATCAAGGGTGGAAAAATAGGTAGTTCCAGTAAGTGAGTCAAGCATTTCATCTATTCGGGGTAGAGAGTATTGGTCCTTTTTAGTAACGGCATTTAGTTTTTGATAGTCTACACAAAATCTTTTCTTTTCATTTTTCTTTGTTGCCAATACAACAGGAGAGGCTCAAGGGCTAGAGGACTCTTTTATTAACTTATTATCCAACATTTGTTGTACCACTTCATTGATGAAGGTTTGCTCAGTAAGAGGCACCATATAAGGGCAGGGTTTGGGTCAAAATTCTGACAAACAAAATCTCGACAGGTCATAATCCTGACAAAAAAATCCTGACAATCAAAAATCCTGACAATCAAAAAAAAGTTTTCCTTGAGCAACTTTACTATAAAATCAACTAAACCAAACCCTAGCCCAGGTGCTCACTCTAACTCTATCCTAGGCAGTGCTTGGATCCGGATTACAAAATCCAGATATATCCGGATATAAAAAGGATAACGGATTTTATTTTTGTAAAGAGGATAATAAATCCGGATATTTATTTTAACTGTTATAAATCCAATTTTTTATCTGGATATTATATGCTAATCAATATTAGCCAATCAGAGAAGTTTAATGTGACTTTTATCAGAAAAGTATCATTAATTCTAAATTTTCTTGTTTCCCGAAATCTTTCTATTTTTTCTGGTAAATTACCTAACTCTCCAGAAACTATATCACTGTCTCCAGACTGAAGGTTCAAAAATAGCGATGTGATTTTCGGAGAGTTAGGCAATTTACTGGACAAAGCAGAAAAGATTCAGAGAAACAAAAATAACTGTAAAGCAGGATATCTGCATTAATTTGATTCACATAGTATATGGAGTATCTAGTGTTACTCGTATAAAGTTTATTATTTGTAGATCGCATTAGTAAGATTTAAAATTTTTGAATACTGTCCAACATGTCAAGCTTTTCAATTTTGACCAGCATCATTTAATAAAAAATAATTTTAGAATTACAGCAATTATCATAAATTCTGGGATACCTGAAAATTTTCTCATTTCCTGAATCTTTTCTTTTTTGTTCACTAATTACCTAACTCTCCAGAAACTATAAAGCTATTTTCAAGAGACAGAAATATAGTTAGATAATTTCCCAAATGAAACAAAAAATTCTGTGAAATGAGAAAATTTTTAGGTCCACAGAATTTATGATAATAGTTGTAAATCCAGATATATAAACCAGATAACTAACACATATCCAGATATAAAATTCAGATTAGAGAAAATGAAATAGAATATATATCCGGATATCCGGTTTAGTATTCGGATCCAAGCACTAATTCTAGGCACTTACCTAACCTAAATAAATAAATAATTTTTTTGTTGTCAGGATTTTTAGTATTTTTATTTTCAGGATTTTTTTGTCAGAATTATGACCTGTCGAGATTCTGTTTGTCAGGATTTTGACCCACTCCCATAAGAGCGAGAGCTGACAGGAGGTACATTTTCAGTAAAGATTCTATAGGAAACTAGGTCAGTTTTTCCTAGTTGGGTCATATCCTTTGCAAAGAGGTCAGCAAATTCAAGAAGCAGTTGTCGAAATTGGGCTCTTTGGTGAGTAGTTATGGGTTCTACTTTTAGTTTGATTTCCTGAGTCACAGTATAAATTTCTCGAATAATTCTGGGTCTAGAATTGTCTGTATCTTCAAGTAGTTTTTGATCTTGCTCATGATGACTCAAAAATTTTGAGCATCACCATTATTGAGATTGTTTACAGGAGTAGCAAAGGATGAGCAATCATTATATAAATCCCTTAATCAATGATAGAAGGTTTCAAAATAATCAACTTTGGCTTGAAATTCCTTTAGAGTCTGGTTCTGGTGTTCAAAAGTCTTAGCTTGTTCCTGTAGCTGAGCAATAATTTGAGCCTGCTGCATAATCTGTTCCTGAAGTAGAAGGACTAGGTTTGTGAGTTCTAAAATTGTCAACACAGTTTTTATGGGAGCAATGATAGGTGATCCTAGTATAGGAGAGATTGGGGAGATAGAATTTCTGGATCTGATAGAGGGTGAAGTGCTTTATAACATTCCTTACAATAAGAGTTAAATTGTTCTAACTTAGTGTTCTTTTTGACCATAATATATTTCTTACAGAGTCCAACAGTTCCTTGGAAATTTCTTTGTAAGTTTCCATAGCTTTCTTTTGGTCAAAGTCTGGATGGCTAGTATCAAAGGATTTAGCCAAAATTCTTTGTAAGGTTTCCTCTTCAGTTTCACTCAATTGTATTTGAGAGGCTCTCATGATGATATTGATTTCATTATAGGTATAGTCCTGGTTGGATCGATCAGTAATTTGGGGTTCAAGAGCATAAGCAAGGTCTTTATCACTTTTTCCAATCTGTATCTGGGCAAGACGATAAATTCTACTTTGGTTAAGGTCATATGCATGTCCAGCATTTCTGGTAGATTCAGTATAATGGCGAACTTGAGTCCATAAGTTATAGTTAGCATTCCATTCCATATCTTGGGCAGCCTTATAGCATATAAGCATTCAAAGTTGCAGAATCAGGTGTCCTTACAGATAGAATCAAGTTTAATCATCTTGGATCTAATACCTTGCTCTCTACAAAGCTTACATTCTGTTAGCATTCCTAAGCCTTCACCATTTGTGAAGAACTCTATACTTCATGGGTCATTTGGATCTAGTGCTTGGTAAAAGTTAATCCAACATCCTTTGCAAACTAAGGTTTGCTCCAAAGGCCTGATTTCTTCTGGTCTTTTGGGTACCTTGCATTTATAGCACTGGTTAAACCTAAAAGGGAAAAATGGGGTAGCTGATTAGCATTTACTTCCTGTGATTGGCAACCACATTGGTATCTTTGGTTTTCGAGAATCTGGGTCATTTGGGGGCAGTTAGCTCCAATGTGTCCATATTCTCTACACTAATAACATAAATTATCAGAGCAGTCCTTATACAGATAGCCAGGTTAAGAACAGGTTTTGCAAATATTTCGTTTGAGGCTTGTTTAGGGCAATGTGCAGCTAGGTGTCCATAGCGATAACAACGATAGAATTCATTGTTAGGACAGTCAGCATAAAGGTAGTTGTAAGAGTAGCAGTGTCCACATTTTTGTTTAGCAAAAGAGGTGCTAAGTCTGGATCTATGAGTAACGGTTGTCCAATTATCAGTTTTATTTCTACTACATAGGCTTCTTTTGGACAAAGATATTCCTGTTCAAACTTTTCTAATTTCTTTTCATTGGTGATAGTAGGTTGGGCAAACAAAGGTTAATCATTTTCATAGGTAGTAAGTACATGAATTTTCTTTTTATTTCACCTAAGAGTGTAAGCCTTATTTTTCAACTGTAGGTGGCATCTACTTTTTGTAACCAGTCATTTTCTAAAAGTAATGAATAAGAGTTAGCATTCATTACTTCAACATCCAAAGGAATAGTGGTTCCTTCAATTTCAATGGGTAAGTTTTTAATTATACCTAGAGGTCGGACAAAGGGTCCAGTGGCTGAAACAATATGGCTAGAAGAAAGTGCTTCTATTTTCAATCCGAGTTCTCTTACAACTTGGCTAGAAATTATGCTGATAGCAGCATCACTGTCAATTATAGCACAGTAAGTCTTTCCATTTAGTTTAATATTGCACTTGACAGGAGTAGTATAGATAGGTGTCTGGGCCTGAGGGGTTTTGGATTCTTCAATTAAATAATTAGAGAGAGCAATTCTAATAGTTTCATTAGCCAAGTAAGCTTCAAATTCTTCATAGGTATAATTATTGGCAGTATCAAGAGTATAAACATCACAAGAATAGGGAGTAGATTATCGATTGCGAGATCTGGATCAATCAGAAGAGTGATGGCTTCAGTTATTTCTGTATCTATCACAAGACTGACTTCGACTTCTGGATTGGTCATATCCAGAATGATTATAATTTCTATCTCTAGATTGGTTTCTGTTTCTTGATCTGGATCTGTCATAGGATCAGTTATTCCTAGAGGAGTAATTACTGCTTCTACCTCGGGATTGGTATCCCTAGTAGTCCTTCCTGTTGTCCTGGTATCGAATATGGCAATTCTGGATAAAATGTCCTTTTTGTCCACAGTAATAGCATATAGTATTTCCAGCATTGGATTGTGATCAGTTCTTGCTTTGGTCGGTGTAATAGGCAGGAGTAACAGTAGGAGGAGCAGTTTGTTTCTTAGCAAGATTTATACTAAGCTTAGCAATTTGTTCAGTAAGGTGCTCAATGACTTGGTTGGTATCATTAGCATTATGTTCAGAGGCCATCATTCATCCTGTTTCCTATTTACATGCCTCAGTAATAGCAGCAGCCAAGTCAGCAGGTTCAGCAGCTTGAACATTCATAGCATATTCAGGTCGTAAACCTTGGATAAAGAATTGAATCATAACTGCAGCTGAGAAGTTATTGAGAGGGTTTACACGTCCTTTCAATTGCTTAAAATGACTAATGCAAGTATCAACAGTGTCTGTGCCTTGTTTGATTTCAAAAAGTTGTTTTTGCCAAGCAGTCTTTTGCTTGGTGGTACTAAATTTTTCTTTGAAGAGGTGAATAAAGCTATAGATTCGATTACCATTAACAACATTGCTATGTTGGTTGCTATGAAAATGTGTTGGAGCATTAGCAAGGCTAGTGAACTATTCCTGGGCATTGTCCTTCATATAAGCAACAGCTAATTCCAATTGGCAAGCAGGGCTCCAATGGTTAGCCTTGGCTGCTCATTCAATCTCTTCAACCCAGGTGACTGGGTCCTGAGTCCATCACCAAGATAAAAATCAATTTTGATTAGAGATTTTTCATGACCATGACCAAGAGCATTGGCAAAAGCAGTCATAGTTTGTGCAGCATCTTGTAAAGCTTGGTCTTCCATATTTACTTCTGGTTCTGGTTTTTTGTTTTCTATAGTTTCTTCTGATTCAGGTTCTAAGTGTACTTCTTCTTCTGGTTCTTTTTGATAATTTATTTCTCCTTGTACATCTGCTAATTTGTTTAAAATTCTGTCTAAATTTATTTTTTCTAAATTTTCTTCTGTGAAATTTATTTCTTTCTGATGAACTTTTGGTTCAACAATTCACTGGTCAGGATAAGCTCCAATTATTTGGTGCTGAACAATTTCTAGTTGAGGATTAAAGATTTAACGTTGGCATTGTAAAGGAGGAGTATGTAGAGGAGTATTAACAGATGAAAAACTAGTTTCAGGATAGACTTCAGTAACTACAGGTAGGTGAGGAGTAGTTGTCGGTTGAGAGGTGCGTTAAAAATATGCAATGGGGTTGATATTTGTATGATTTGAGCAACTCGATTTGAAGGAGGCATATATTGGCGAGGAAAAGTATTATCTAAAGGAATTTTACTAAGAGGAGAGGTTGGAAATGAAAGTGTAGGTAGAAAAGGTATTTGGGCAGTATTTTTGTCATAGAGTGCTAGAGTAGTAAAGTGAGTAGAATGGGAGGGTCCTGTTTGGTTATCTAAATCTTCTGGTTGTAAGGTACATACAGGTCGAAAGGTAGGTATAAGACTAAATTCAAGATCGTCAGTATTAGTTTGAATTATTGGTGAAAGTTAATCAAAAGTGTCAATAATACGGCCAAATGGGGGAGTAGAAGTAGTAAGCCTTCGATATAGTGGTCAAAAATATTGGCTGGAAAATCTGCTAGTAGAGTAGAAGCAAGAGTATATCAAGTAAATCGTCAGAGTAAATTGGTGATAACTTCTTTAGGGTCCAAATAAGGATTATGGTATCGGCAGCTGAAAACAATATCACAAGCAGCAGCTTATAGCTGTTGGAATGAGTTAAGATAAAGAAGGTGTTAACTGTAACTTGTGAATATCGACCAGCAAAATAAGTGTCCCAGTACTGATTCCAAAAATGTCGAAAATGTCAATGATAATTATAAAGTGGATAGCAAATAGTACAAGATAAATCTGGGTGACTAAGTTAGAGAATGGTGGTAGCAAGAGCAGATGGATAGTTAGTGTCGTATGTTTCAATTTGTTGCTGATGAATTTGATAGGCTCTATTTACTCTAGTCATAAAGAGACCTAAAAGTTTGACAACTAATTTTTTTGACTAAAAAGGCAAAAAAATAGGTAAGTGGAGCGCCAGAAATCACCTGATTAGGGTTTCACTAAGTAGCTGACCCCCTACCCCCACCTGATAATTTTCTAAGCATTTGCTTGGTTAAAATTTAATAATATATATATATATATTAAAAATTGGATAACTTTTGATCTATTGGTTTGTTTTGGACGATTCAACTACCAAAATGTTTGTCTCAGTGAGACGATTCTAACAAGCCCAAAATTATCAAAATCCAATCACAGGATCCCAAGATCATTCAACTTTTGTGTAATTTTAATAGTAATTTTTAAAATTACTAAGTAAATTTATTTTTTATATTCAGACTTTTTAGTCAAGTCTGAGTTTGGTCTGGGTCTGGTTCGAAGTCTGAAGACTGGTCTGAGTCCAAATATATTTATATGCATTTTTTGGTGCTGAACAAGTTTACTTAGTGCATTTTGTTAGAATAAATTAGTAAAATTTTATGAGTTATAAGTTTTTATAGAATTTTATTAATAAAATTCTATAAAATCTTATAATTCGCAAATTTTTATTAATTAATTCTAACAAAATGCACTAAGTAAACCTGTTCAGCACCTAAAAATGTATTAAACCGGTTGGTTTGTTTTTATTTTACTTGAAATTTAGAGATTTGATGCACAATTTTGGAGTTTTGATCAAAAAAGACAAATTTTAACATCTTATCTCCAAATTTCAAGCAAAATAAAACAACTCTGCCGATTTAATGTATTTTTAGGTGTTGAACAAGTTTACTTAGTGCATTAATTT
>QKWP01000426.1:127374-235127 GCA_003550325.1 Gigaspora rosea
ATAAAAAAGAATAAAAAATAAAAATATAAAAATAAAAATATATAAAAATATATAAAATAAAGAATAAGATATATATGAAATAAAATAAAAAAATATAAAAATGTAATAGAAATAAAAAAAAACAATATACATATATGTAATAAAATAAAAAAATATAAAAATGTATAAAAAAAACAAATGCATAAAGAAATAAAAAAAGTAAAAAAAAATTATTATTTTATTTGTGATGACCAGCATCTTCAGAATGAGATTGTGTTGGCAGGAGGCTTGAAGATGAGGAAGGTACAAGCGGATTATCCTGGCTTGTGGGATGCAGATTATCTTGGCTTTGTGCGAGTTGTTGCGAATATTCTTGATATGATTCAGATGTATGTGAATAGTAGGGAGAATCAGAGACGGAAACAGGGCTTTGTGCAACTTGTTTGCCCTTTTTAGCAGTGTGGGATGTGGTGGGAGCCCTCTTATGTTTTCGACCCCACTTACTAGATGATGCTTTAACTTGTTTATCTTCTATTAAAGAATCCTCATCATCAGTAGCAGGGGGGTGACAAGCAGTGCCAGCTATTAACTTATCCTTATTTAATTAAATTTACAAATATTAGAATTATTTTAAGTATATTTAAATAATTTAAATATAATTAATTATATATTACTTACTATGTTTTTATTTAATTTATTTTTAATTATTTCATCGCTCATAGTGAGCTTTTCATAATGATTGTTTAGCAATATTTGGCATACTGTTATTGTGTATACCAATTGCATATTGGTGGGTATAGAAGCTGGCCATGCCCTCGCAAGTATGTGCGTAAAATAGGTCTCGTCGGCATTATTTGCATCTATGGGCTTAAAAAGCTTTTTATAGCATAATTTGGTTTTAGCAGATTGCTTCTATTCTGTAATAGTTTGTGGCGTGGCGTTTGTGTTAATTGGGTCTAAGAGGATCTTTCCAAAAACAGCAAAAACTGATTCCTTAATTTTCAAGAAAACTCGACTTCAGCAAGATCGATCTGAGATAGGAGTTAAAAAATAAATTTATGCGAATGAATTTAAAACAGTCCGAATTAGTTCGAAATACATTTATATTTTAAGAAACATATTTAAAAAAATGAAATGCAATAAATTAATACAATGTGAATGCAATCGAATTTATTAAAAAATTATAGGTTTTGCAAGTTTATCTTTATAATATGTATTCCAATCTTTATCATCTATTCCTTCGTAAAATTCTGCTTCATTTTCTAGGAGGTATTCCTCAGTTTCAGTTTTAAACTGATCCTCTGTAGAGTAAATATTGTTTGCAATTAGCCATCTAGCTATTGCTGCACAAGTTTGCTATTATAAAATAAAATATTATTAACTTAGATTAAATTAATTATAAACATTTTATATAACTGATAAAAATAATAATTACTTTAATGAATTTTGGTTCATTCGAAAGGTTAAGACCTTCCAACATACGACTATCCATTTTCGAAATCTTTCGCTCCAATCTATCAACTTTTTCAGATAGCCCAATAAGCATATCCTTAATTTCGGCCAAAGTAATTGATCTTAAATTATTTTAAATATTAGATTAATTTAAAAATATTATAAATAGAAATTAACAAAATAAAAAAAATTATATTATTGAATTTTAACCATTGGAAGGTCTTGGAGATCCTGAGCCAATAGTTTCGGTAGGCTGCGCAGCAGCCCCCTCAGTATTTTGCTGAGGTACGTGACTATCAGCTGTCATATTTAAAAACTCTTCACGCCTTTAAGCTGCCATTTTTACGAAATCTTCACATCTTTTAGCAGACATTTTTTCACCTTTTCCTAATTTTCGAGCAGACATTTGAGAGAGAGAAAGGGAGAGAGAGTAAAAGAAAGAGAGGAATAAAAGGGAGTACCATATGTTTCCGAAAATAAGCTACATCCTAAAATAAGCTACCCCCAGTTTTGATCCAAAAACGTCAAAACACCTTTGACCCGAAAATAAGCTACCCTTTGTTGCACCAAAAGATATTTAACAAAATTTTTAGTTCCAAAAATAAGCAACCCCCACGATTGATAAACGTTGCTACATAGTAAAGTCTAAATTTTACTAAGCCAAATAACACTCGTGGGCGTTATTTTGAAAATTGAAACCTCCAAAAATAGTTTAAGTGTCTCGAATTATCACCCATGGCGTTCCGTTAGAAAATGATATACAATCGACTTTCCATAAGTGCATTCTTTATAAGTGCGTTTCACATGCACTTTCTTATTTGATCCATCTATTGTAATATTACATACATTTATGGAAGATTGACTGTATTGGATTTAAAAAAAATCATCCCTTATTTGAAATAACGCAAATAAGTCAATTACAGCTGTTTTCATAAATTCTGGGACAACTGATAAAAATTATTTCGGCCGAATTCGATAAGTTTTTGAATTCAGTGTTATCGGAATTTGATAGTAATTTGATAACACCGAATTCAAAAACCTATCGAATTTGGCAGATCAATTTTTATCAGTTGTCCCAGAATTTATGAAAGCAGCTGTAATTAACGTCTAGATGCGTTTTTCGCTTATACAGTAAGTGCACTTCACACGCACTTTCTTTCTATAAGTGACTTCATATACACTTTCTTTCTATAAATGTACCTCATTTGATTCGCCTAATGTAATATATTGCGTAAGTGTACTTTTCCTATTACATACATTTATGGAAGTTTGAATGTAATGGATCAAAAAATAAACCCTCATTTCAAATAACACACACGGGCATATCCAAAATAGCGCACAGGTCAATTAATTAACGCACAGATTGGCGTTATTTAAGTATCTGTTTTGTAATATGAAATCGATAAAAATTGAGAATTGCAACAGGAACTACATTATAATTAATATGTACAGGTTAGTATACATTATTATTGTATGGGTTTTATGTGACAACCCGTGCTTTTTTCATTACTTATTGGCACGGGATTGTTACGTCAGACACCGTGCAATATGATAGTTATTATATGGTTATAATGTACTGAATAACCAGTTACACACACGGGTTCAGATTTAAATCCGTGCCGAGGCACGGAATATGAACCAGCGTGTAACTAGATTATTCACTACATACCCATACAATAATATAATTTACAGTGACCTTAAAACAACTAAAATTGCTTAGTTACATAATAAAATTTTTGTCGATCTTGTTGTCTGCAGTATCAACGTAGATCAAACAGGTTAGAATAGATCGTCATTTTAACGTGATTTTTGAAAACATAATAAGCCGTGTGTGATCTGAGCGAATTTAGGTCGTCTAAAGGGGCAGGAACACGTGACATCAGACCAATCAAATTATAGAAGTTTGATGATCTTTATGCGAAGCAATACAAGAAAAGCAAAAAAACCTAAAAAAAAATACAAAAAGGCAATCTAAACCTACCTTGGGTAGGTTAATTAAAAATACCGGGAAGGTAATTTTGCTTATTATAGCTACAGCCTAAAATCTACTTGACCTTAATTTAAGGTGATCTTAACCCTAAGTTACCGTAATTTGCCGTGGAAGATACCCCCTTTGATCGGTACCCCCTGATTTGTACCGGGTACATTTCAAGGCTATTTGTTGTGGTGTTTTGTAAGAGACCCGGTACAAATCAAAGGCCGATTTACTAATAATAATTTTTTTTACTTATGGGCTAATATATGCTCTTTGCAAAAGACCCCCACACAGTGTACCCTATACCATACAAAGTACCCGGGTACAAATCAAATTTTTTACCACGTGAATTAAATCATTCCCGGGTATCTTACACGGTAAATTACGGTAGGCGAGACCAATTCGATTAGGTGGTTTGCGTTACTTCCAATAGTAAATAAATTTTTTGAGATACACAGATATATTTTTGGTCTCAGAGCATAATGCCGGGTGGAATTAAGATTAGAAATTGTAAAGTTCCGAAACTTTCCGAAAAGAAAATGAACGAACATAAAAGACGAGCAAGTCCAGCCCGATTATCTTCGATTGAGAAAAAATCTTATTAAAATTTACTATATATGCGTACTCCTCCTTTTGAGAAAGGAATGTAAAGTAAACCACCGAATTAATTGTCTCAATTCAGCAAAATATATATTACAGTATTATATGCTCCCTTTAGACGTCCCCAAATTTAGTAATACCGAGTTCCACAAACTTGAGATCGTGAATTAACTTAACAATTATGTGTGATGGCTAAAGCAATGTACCTGACGTGATTTTTGAAATTTTAGTTAAAATTAGGGTATGCCTGTTTAGCATTATGGTTGGGTTTAGGGTTAGGACCAACATATAGGTAAAATTGTCTTCCCGGCAATTTTTATTAATGGTTTAGACTATTTTTTTATGTTCTTGCGGTTTTTTTTGTTTTTTTTTTTTTTTTTTTGATTTTTTCGGGCTAATCCGTGTTAACAAAATTTCGCGATTCCGGTTGGTAATAAGCATAAAAATACATGTGGGGACATGGCTTTGAACGACCCTAATTATGTCGACCAATTTGCAGAGCGAATTAAAAATAGGTATGTAGTATCTATCCCAACAATTTGACTAATTAAGTGTTCATATTCTTAACTATTATAATTAAAGGTACACTCAATTCCATATACATACGTACGTGGCACTTATTTAATATCATACGTACGTGGCACTTATTTAGTATTACCTCAATATAATAGAAGCATATTTAGTAAAACATAAAAGGGCAATCATTCTTTTTGTTCTACTATTTAAGTTAATTTTCTTACCTTGCCTTAAGCATTAGAATATCCCATACAAACTTGTCTCTTTCTGTAATTATCTGTGTTTTTGCTAAACTGTGTATTAAACATCGTATAAAACTCACATCGTTAAAGGGTAAACTGTATTGACTTCTTGCCGCTAAATTTGTGTAAGAGCAATTCAAATAGATCCCCAATATAAAACAAATTAGAAGTATTAATGGACTAACTCTGTAAGAAGCCAGAAGACAAAAATACACGTGAATTAAGAATCTCGTGGTTTACATACGCCAGGTGAACTTTTGGCCTTATTTGTCCTATATTATAATTATATTCCTGCCAACACTCCAAGACACTTTTATGAACTGATTATTATTGTCAAGAATTTCAATATGACATTAAATTCATTAAACCAATATAATGAAACTCGTGCGTGTGATTCTTGTAGAACGTTAAATATTAGATGCGTTCGTGATGTTACTAGTTCTGCTAAGAAGTGCGCTCAATGTATAGAACAAAATCAAGAGTGTACTTATTTTAATGCAGGAGATCCCCTAGCGACAATGAAATTTTTTGCGGTTTATCCTCAGAAGAAATAAAATATTTTAAAAATATGTACACAAGAGAACAATTGCGTCGAGTAGTGACAATACTCAAATCTACAACATCTCAACCTTGTCCATCTAAAAACATTGTGGGTCATCTTTGTCATAGAGGTTGTATTGTAAGATATGATAATTAAATTAAGTTTGACGCTTATCAGCTATCGAACAGTTTCGTTTTAATCTTATCATTTGACAAAATTTAATATAAATTTACGATGCCAACGAAATTAAAATAAGATTTACACTATTATTCCAACTTCTAAAATAAGACAACTTGCATACGATCATCCAAATTAGTACAGTACAGGACAGCAAAAATATACACTTTTTATTTTATTATTAATAAGACGCCAAATTTGATGAAGACACTATAAAACATCAACTTTTTACTAAGATCCCGAATTTAGGATAATGTAATTAATTTTTATTGGGCTTATATATGTAGATCAATGCCAAATTTTTGGAAAATAGACAAGTTTAGGGTGTTAAAACGCTGTTAAAAATAAAATTAAGATAGCTGCGTGACGCTGTCACGCGAAACCAAGAACGTAAATTTATGAGCAAACTCGATTAGATGATTCAAGAACTTTTAACATTATACATGGTTCGAAGAAATTATGGGTAAAGTTCGGAATCAGTTTTATTTTTATCATGCTGAAAAAATTTTAATTATCTTTATCAAAAGAAAGTCAAAACTTGTTACTGTAAAATCTTAACAAGAAACGCATCGGCAAATGCAATGAGCTATATAATTTTAGTGTATCAAAATATTAGAATAGAATTTAGTGTATATAGTTCTATAGCAAATTTGTGTAAGTTTTTTTAGTTGATACTACTTATTATGGTATATGTATTCGTGTATATTAAAATTTTTTTCTCATGTTTGCTAAAGAATTAATTTACTCATCAAAAGTAACATCGGACTTCTTAAATGAATTTTAAGACCATTTATTTAAAAATTCTTTATTATTATTTTAATTCTTATAATTTCATCATTTCACCAGCAATAACTTTATTGTATTAGATTGTATGAAATTGTCATAATTTTTATTTGATTTACTGTAAAAAATCTATTATTTTTTTAATTCTTATAATTTTATCATTTCATCAGCAATAACTTTATTGTATTAGATTGTATTGAAATTGACATAAGTTTTATTTGATTTACTGTAGAAATTCTATTAAGTTTAGTAGCTATCACGATGACATAATATGAAATTAAGTTAGTTGTATTACTAATGTTGTGGCGTGCTGTATGTATAAATTATTCTATCATAACTTATTGTAAAAAAATTTGTTGCAAAAAATTACAAAGTTGTAATCATATCATGATTTATTATGAAAAATTTGCTATAAGCTTGCTTTCATGATTCACATTTGCGTTGGAATTAAGTTGCGAATTCTACAATACTATGATTTATGCAAACAATTTTGCTGTAAAAAATAATGACTATTGTGGTAACAATATTCATAGAAATCTAAATTCGCTAAAATTATATGCCATCCCAACAAAACAAAAAAATACCCCCTTGCCCTTAACATGAAGCCTCAATCAAAGCCCTAGAACAACCATAAAAGAGCTGTGGTAGCTCACCCACAAAAAGTTTTACCCGTGATTTTTATTTAATGAAACCCAATGAAACTCTTTAAGGTTAGGTTGAGATTAGAGAGAAGTCTCGTTAGGAGTAAACTCATTATTAATGTTTTTGTGGGAAATCTATAAAAGACAAAAATCAGCAATAATTTCACTTCGTTGACGAGCTTAATAAAATTTCAGCACATGATCCTGTATGTAGTTAAGGCTGATTCGGTATTATCATGATGAAACAATTGTTAAATTATGATGACATTCTTGGTCATAATTTGCTCATCGATATATTAGTCTTAACATTGACCACAGTTTGATAACTAATCAAAAAACGTTAAAGCATAATAATTTAATCATATTGCTATATTAATTTTAGCTCACTGATCACATTTTGAATATAACCATGATTTACTGGTTGATATATCGACATAAAACTACAAAATACAATAATCGCTGGGAAAATTATTGATATCAGATAATCTGGACGACAAAAATTCCGATCAAAAATTTACGAAAAGTGGAAAGTCTAAAATCAATCATCTAAATATTTGGTGGAATGCAATTTTTCTAATTTTTTATTAATCTAAATGTTTTTCCTTTTATCTATTGCGGAACAATTATTCTTGCACTTGCGCGTGTTCTTGCATTTGTTCTTGAACCTGAAACCATTATACAACACGTTAATCAAACACAGAAGCAAATTTGGCAAATTTTCACGTTTCACAGAGTTGTTTAAGGAATATCGTTAAAATATGCATGCAGATCAGACATTATCTAAAAGTGGCAAATAAAAAAAAATAGCAAAAATCGCAAGCGGAAGGATATTCGAAAACAATTAAAAAAAAAAGTAAGTAGACAAACCTCCTCAATAGGTGATCATGGATAAATGAATCTAAATCTATCTTAAGAAGACGTGAAATTCATGAATTTAACAAATTCGAAAATCATCCTATATCATTTTTACCCTTGAATTGATACCAATGTAGTAGCTATTGTATGTACGCTCGTGCCAGCCACAAGTTTATCATAATGAAATCCACAAAAATTGATTTCATATGGCATTAAACAAAGATAAGCAAATCAACAATTAATATATTCTTTAATGAATACTAATCAAGCATATCTAATTTAACGTTAGTTCAGTTAAGTAGAAACCAGCAATTATACACGTGATGTTACTGAGCATCCAATGATTGATTTGAATAGGTCACCCAATAAGATCTAATTTGCACACAGATAATGCCTGTAAACCATATACTTCGTACTTCGTACTACAAAGGAAATTCAATCCGGATAAATCCTCATACTTTATCCATATCAGATCGAATAAACAGATCCGATATCCGGAAAATCCGACTGATATTCGGATAATTATTCGGATATTAATAGTAAACAGATGTCCGCTATCCGGTATCCGAACCGAACTTTATCAGGATATCAGATAATTATTCGGATAAACGCTTATCCAGATTGGAACTCTAGAAAATCCTTTTCAAAAGTGTAGTTTTGGTTACAAACTATCAATTTGAAAGATGGATTTTTTGATTTAATAATTTTTTGTCAAGTTATAACATTTTTAAAACAACTAATTGAAATTGGATATCTTTAACTGTTCCGTACTATATAATAAATATGTTTAAAAATTATGTTGATTTTGTAATAACTCAATATATTCATGATAGCCCTAAATATCTCAATAATTATCTATAAAGTATGGTTATGTTAGAGTTGATTAATTTACTTAAGTTACTTAATAGTGGTTAAGTTTAACTGGTGTAATTTAAATGACTTATGTAGCACAAAGTTGATTTTTTCATTTTGCTTTACCTGGTATGCAAAATTCAGATCAGTCAGTCAGGTTTTTTTTAATATAAATAATTATAACCAGAGAATACATTCTGCTTGTTCAAATAAAGTTGCCAATTTACTGTAAATTTTATTATAAGTTACCAGTTAATTAGTAACTTGTTAGGTAATTACCATATTTCCTGGCAATCATACTCGTTTTTGGTCGACTTCTACCATTTCGCAAGGTGACAATATCTCTTTGACTTAATGCTGGCCAAGTTTGCAATATCATTTACAATAAGTAATATCAATTTTTTGAGCCATATTTGTTAATATTATTTAAAATAAATGCTATTATCCTTATTTAAAATAAATGCTATTATCCTTTTTTTAACTAAAAATATTATAATAAAGTTGAGATTTGAAAAATTTGGGTTAATAGATAATGCAAAATTAAAAATTAACTTTTTGTGCTTCACGTGCCTGATATATTACACCAATTTAGATTATTATTGTAAATACATTGTAAGATAAGTTATCTTAGCAATATTTGTATTAAACCTAAAGTAAAGATTTAGAAATTTAAATTTTTAAAAGCTTATTGTTTACAATTGATAGTTGTTTTATACTAACTGATTACAGGATTCATATATATATAGTTCATTAAAGTGTCATCAATCGTTGCTGCTCATTTTCTTGATAGTCACTTTACTGACAGGAATTTTACCTGGCATCACGTAGGTTAGGGATAGCATTTTTATTAGATGGATATATAATAGGGATGTTTTGGTACGTCCTGGTCCAAAATCGTTATTAGTTGCTACGCATCCATACTATAATATAATTAACATTGCAATAATTAATTTTCAGAGGATTAAAACCTTATTATTCTTATGGATTAACTTATAAATTCTTTTGAAATAAAAATAAGTAAATCGACACAATAAATAAGTGAATCTACATCCGTATTATTTCGCCGACAAACGCTTGTAGAAAACTTAGTTCATAGATAATTATTTTACCACAAGGTTATTTTACAGACAATTAATCCAATATATTTCACCAACAATTTTTTTATGAATTGCACCAACTTTAAACCTAAACTTAACTTAATGACAATGACTAGAATTAATATGCCTGCGAAATTAGCTGTTGGTGAAATAACTTTTTATGAAATGACTTGTCTGCGAATTAATCGATTGCAAATAACCTTTCCTGAAATTAATTCTCTGCGTATTAAATTTTCTGTGAAGTAATTGTTGGTGAATTGATCGAAACCGAGTGAAATTGATACCATTAAATAAATATTAAATAAAAAAAAAAACTCAATAAAATCGAATTAATATATTTAAATAAACCTGCAATAAACGCAATTGAATTTTAAGGCGATCTTTGTTAATAACAATAGAAAGTAGTTTATGTATTATTGCTCCGCGTCATTTCTGAATTATGCGATTCTGAATTGAAATGTGTTATTCGAGAATCGTAAAATGACATCCACTTACCAATAAATAATAAAAACAAAAGAAAAAATAATTATAAATAATAATAATCATAATAATGATGATAATAAATAATAAATAATAATAATGATAATAAATAATAAATAATAATAATAATAAATAATAATAATAATGATAATAAATAATAAATAATAATAATAATAAATAATAATAATAAATGATAATAAAGTAAAAAATCAAAAATAAATAAAACAAATAAAAAGCGAATAAAAATGAATTAATATATGCTCGACTAAATACTGAATGCTAGCTAATTTCATAATTTAAAATAATACATTCGAATATTCATATATATTTTAACAAAGTAATTATAACTTTTGCATTTGTTTTTTCAGTAACGATAAGAATCTTGTCGGGTATTTTGTCTAACCCGAATCTAATAAGAAGATAATTACTACAATTTTTTTTTTTAAAAAAAAAACATAAATTTACCTTTTCCAGGCTTTCATGACCATCATGCTCAGCCTGGTGGGTATCACAGATTATTTCGTAAAATATTCGACATAACTCCCCAAGCTATTCCTATCTTGTTTAAACTTGCGCAGTTCTTCTATTACGTCAATACAAGAACCTCAAAGGTATTAGCTTAATTTCGACTTACATTTAAGATTGGAATTTTTTATTATATTTAGACATTCATTATAACGAATTTCACGAATCTCGAAGCCATATCCTTGCGAATCAACAGTTGAAGAAGAAAATATGTAATACAAGGCGATAAAGATCGATTCTAATAAAAAAAAAAGTTGCATGTAACAATAAAGAATTATCTTTATAAATATCAATGTAATTATTAACAATTATTATTATCATTATCAATAAAATGCGCAATTATTGTTGTTATTAATAAATTATATAATCGTAATACGACAGGAGTTGTGAAATAGTGAAACCTGCTATGATCATCACGTGAGGGTGAAATCCGCTTTTATATAACAGATAATAAAAAACGCGAATTTCACCCTAACCGATCTACAAAGCGGATTTCACTATTTCGCAACTCAGGTTTCACCCTGTTCTATCGTAATTATTATCAGTACTGACATGGCTGTGATCTCATGATCTGCATCACAAATCGAATCGAGCAATAACACGCGTCAATTAGCATGGCGGTCATTAAATCCGATTGGTTAATCATTGAATGTATCGACATAAATACCCTGCATATATCATTGACTTTGAACGAATTGGCTGCCATGACAACCAATTGTCCAGAGAAATCAAATACATATTTGAAAACTACGCCTTTCATTCTACATACAGTTAAAATAATCACAAGAACGGAGAATAATCATGAAGGTTAGCTATAGTGCTTTTTTCAACTATTGTTCATAGTTATAAGAACTCTAAGCAAAAAAAGCAGTTGTTGAAAATTTTTCTTGTAGCAAAATGTCTGGCAAGTAGTGATGGGCAAATCCCGATTTTTTTAAAAATTCTGAGTAGAGTTTCTGAATTTTTCACGATTAATAATATATAAATATATAAATCATTACTATTTCTCGTTAAAATAATAATCATTTCATATAAATCTTACTGCATTAATTAAAAATAATGTACTTATATTGATTTTGCCTACTTTTAAACCATTTGAATCTTATAATTATTAAATTTATCAATTCAGATTTGTCTTAATTTTATCAATTTGTTTTTAAAAGCGATCAAATCATATAAGCATATAAAAAGTTATAAGTAATCGTGTGTATAGCCAGGTATAAGCCAGGTATAAATGTGCTAAAATTTATAAGTAACAAGGTTATATACATAAAAAATTCATAAATGACTCATAAGAAATCCACAATTGGGCTCATAATTTCTGATCAAATAGTCACTTTTATATTTAATAATCATCTAATATCACATAAATGATTGACTCGAGTTTTATTTTAATCTTATTACTCATATTAAATAATCACTGAATTTGGAGATTTTCATCCATATGGTACACCATATTCTTGGCGTATTATTTTATGCAAATTAATAGATTCCCACTTTATTAATAATGACAATTTAAAAAATTTATTTCAACATAACTTACAGTTTGCGCATTATCTCTGTATGTATGTATATATGTGGAGCACAAATAAAAAGTTAATGTGTGCATAATATTTTTATTTACATCAAATACTAATTAGGAATTGGCCCACTTATTTTAAAGCAGGCCGGATAATTTGTTAATGCGGGCCAGATGATATGCTAATGCAGGCCAGACAATCATATTAAAAATCCCACGCAGGAGTTTTTAAATCCCGTGCATCCTGCATGGGATCACGCACGGATCCTACGCGTTGCTCATCACTACTGGCAAGCGAGCACATTCTCAAGATCCTGCCTATAGCAACAAAAAAAAAAGGGCAAAGGAAAGCTACGATGTTGTGATTTGAAGGGTCTCAATGATGTTGTGTGTGATGAGTTGAACGAAGTTCATATGGTGTCTGAAAGGGTAGCAATATTGGATCCAAATGTTCATTTGAATTTAGTCGGCAAAGTCTTGTGTAGAAAACATTAGGCTGTTTGAAATTATAATTTCATTTAAAGTTCTTTCCCTTCCGGCTCCAAGAGTTCCCCTCTAAAATTAAACAGGCCAATCAGAATGCTTGTTGCGTCTTAGGATTCCAATAAGTTACATATTTATAAGTCAACCAATAATAATGCAATTTTACATGTTTGATTAATTTGACCCCCTCCCCCACCATACTTAAGCTTCGTAAGGTAAGGAAACGTTAAATAAAATTATAAATTCAAAGCTTTATAATGCCAATGAACCCTTATAATGAATAACATTCTCTTGAAACAATTTAAGGTTTAGTGTATCCGGAGTTTATTATATATAAGTTAATTGGTTGTATCCTGTTATATTATTTTCATCAATGGTAAGAGGCTTCGTCAAGGGTTTCATCAATTCGTCATAGGTTTCGTCAATCGCCAAAGTTTCATCATGACGAAACTGTGATTACGTGATTCATCATCGCAAAAACAATTTCTTCAGGCATCATTAAAGGGGAAGGCAGGAGAGGTAATGTAAACTACCGAATCAAATTGGTATTGCCTTATGTGGGTTCAATAAATATATTCATAGTTTTTCCCTACTATCTTTGCTTTGATCTGCACTGCAAATAATGCAAGAGTTATTATTTTGTGATACCGTTGCCTTTGTAAATTCGGTCAAATTTGGCAAATCCGTGTTTTAATTATGGTGTGTAATACCGTAATACAGCAATTTATTAATTATATATTATAGTTTGATGATTAATCATGAAAATTTTAGATCATCAGTCTTAGTGACACGATTAAATATTAATTTTTGTGACACAGTTAATATAATTTGCTGCGTACTTACATAAAACCAGAAAATAGATATTTCATTAAACTTAGCCCCGATAAGTTTTCAAATTCACATGAAACAAAGTCGCATCCAGATATGTCATAACTCGGTTTTATAACCCTTATATAAGTTTTAAAACCTAAAAGTATTAAAATAATATAAGATAGATTGGTATTGAAAGAGCCATCTATATTAGAAGTCCTTTTTAAGCGTTAAGTACGTATATTTATTAATCATAAGTAGCTGCGCGACGCGCTAAACCAGGAACGGGTGAATGAACATATAACTAATCTTATTGGTCTGATTTAATAGTTTAGATACGAATTAGCTGTATCGATCTTTTATTATTTGAAAAGAATCTGACATGTAAAAAAAGAAAAGGCGTAAATAGTGATGGGGAAAATGCGTATTTTATAGTAACATGTCATGAATGCACACGTTAAATAAAATGCGCATGATATCGCATGATGTAATTTTTTGAATTTATATTTTCCCTTCGGATAATATCGGACACGTGCTCAAATTCTTATCCCGATCTTACTCTTCTTTTATGTCCATTCATTTTCTTTTTGCGTCCATATTCCTTAATTCCGCCTGACTATACGCTCCCTGGATCAAATTATTTATACTTTAATTTTCCTATATAAAATTTAGATGGGATAAAATGCGCATGATTCTGAAGCATGCGTCTCTAGGCGTAAATAATAAATTTGCCTTTTTAAAGATTACTTATCATATAATTGTATCAAAATATAATCAGGGCAAATAAGAGATCAAAGATTTTGTCTCTTATAATTATGGTATTCTGTCACTTCCGTGCAAACACATACTAACAATGCAGATTTTAAAATAATTCACACATAATTCTAAATGCTACTGTTTACCTTGAATGTCACAAC
Source organism: Gigaspora rosea (assembly GCA_003550325.1). Lineage (NCBI taxonomy): Eukaryota > Fungi > Glomeromycota > Glomeromycetes > Diversisporales > Gigasporaceae > Gigaspora > Gigaspora rosea. The sequence goes on from QKWP01000426.1 coordinate 141,819, forward strand.
TTTGAAGGGTGGGATGAAAAACCAGACAATTCTACAGTATATGGAACTAACCCTTATTTACTTTTGAATACCGTACTAACACACCACTATAAATCACATACAAAATTGTACAATAAATCGGGTAGCTAATAAAATCGCAGATTATATAACTTACGTATATGTAGTATTTTATGAATAACTACTGCAGATCAAAAAAAACGGATGAAGAAACAGATTTTTTTTTGCACTTAATAGTTCGGTCACCACTGCACACTTTAGGACACGATGATCAAAAATAGTAAGGTGGCACATAATCTACTAAAGTAAAATACGAACATATAATACTTGCATAATCTCGCTTTTTTAAAAATCATGGCACATTTTTATTCACACTAAAATTGATAAATAATTCAAGTAGCTAACGTGTTGAATCTGGATTCAATTTTTTTTTTTTTTTAGCTAAAGCGATAAAGGATACAAGTTTAGGCATTATGTGGTTAGACAAATCTCATATATAGTGCTATGATGCAATATCATCAAGTTTAAGTACATTTTACTACGTTTAATGCATGGTCCAATCGGTTACAAGTTTTGCGGTCATACATACAGTACGTACGTACGACATTAAAAAATGACAATATAATTCGAATAACGATAATCATTTTAAGTCAAATTTAGATGTTCATTAGAAATAAAGTTCGTTCTAGAAACAGCATATTTGCCATTAAGAAATTTCCTTTAATAAAATCGCCCATTCAATCATGTTGCTCACAAGTTTATCCACCTCACAATTAGGCATGGTTCGTTGTTGGGTTGAATTAGTTCTGAAATTCCTATATAACTAATATTTTTATAGCAGTTCTCATAAATTCTTGGACAGCTGATAAAAATTAACCGATGATGATTCGGCCGAATTCGATAGCTTTTGACTTCGGCATTACATTAATGTTATTAGTCAAATATAATATTAAACACATATTCATTGCCATATATCATAATTGAAATAAAATTTGGAAAGTTTACCAGCTCGAATATTGATTAATATTTTAACAAGTTTTCTGTATATGGAATTTTCATCATTATTTTTAGAAAAATACGTATGTCTAACAGATTCAGAACTTTTTTAAATAAAATTTGCAGGTTAACATGAATAAATGAATATACGTTCTTGTTCAATTTCAATAGTTAACAGATCATAAGCATTAAACCTATCTTATTTATCTTATTTGCATTATAATGAAAAACAACTTTTGATTTTTAATGAAAGATAAATGGTACAGTACTGAGTCAAGATTTATAAATTTATGTGTTCACGGGTGTTTCGAACCGATAACAAAATAATGTCGTATCCTTAATATAATTTTTTAAAGATATTTTTGTCACTAAATGCATACTTTCAAGGTCGTAAGACTTGCTCTAAGTGTCCGTACAATAATATATAATAATAAAAAGAAATACAGTAATCGTGATGGTGTTTTATATATTAAACATGCTGAAATCAAAAACTTATTCAATTCGGCCGAACGATTTCGTAAAATCTTATTGTTGTCTCTAATCTGGTTAAGGCAGCTGCGACTACGTTTAAGCCAGATGGAAATTTGTGATTTACAGCTATTAACATTATTCCGGGGACACTTGACTTGAAAAATCGGGGGTGACCGAATCGATAAGTTTTTTTATGTCGGCCGATGTCGGTAACTTATTTATTCCAACTCGGTAACTTATCAATTCAGTCATCTAAAAAATTTCAGTTGTCCATAAATAATGATAATAGCTGTAATGTGATTTAAGTTCGTTGAAAGCTATCAGACTATAAAACATTGAACGATTACTGTGTCCATGTCGGTTGGCAATGCAGCCAAGAGTCTTATGATTATAATTAAGTTAGTTATGATAAATTTGATGAATGAACATAAATTATATTTAGAGTAAAGTTACATTTTGGGAAGCAAACGCATGACCATTGTTTTGGTTGGTTTGCTTAGCCAGTCAACGTTGCTTAAAATGTTAGGATTTACTTATTTGTACAGCCAAAAAAGAAATTATAACAAAGCCATAATACGTGAAATTAGGAAGTACTAATGCTATAGAAAACAGGTTTATATGTAAAATTGTATTTCCGAAGTTAATTATTCATACATGGATTTTGTGTCACGGGGCAGCAGTACTATTTTAAAAGTTATTAGTAATACATTAGGAATACATTTGTTATTATAATTATCTATAAATTTAAGCTAAAAATAGACAGTCTTTGTAGGGATAAGCAAATTCTGTTTTATTATCTCAACATTTTATCTGCTGCGCTTCTCGGGTATTTGTCGATCCGAACTTTGTACCATTAGGAATTAAAAAAAAAGATATATAAAGTCTACACATAATTACAGAATTTTTATGTTAAAAAAGTTTATAGTATTTAAAATTTTTAAGTGTTCACGCCATTAATTTTCTCAAACTAAAGATTTTAAATCATGTCTTTTCAAGAACGTGTTTACGTATCCAAAGCATGCACTAACTGTCAAATGAGACATGAAAAATGTTCTCCGCATGTTCCCTGTAGAAACTGTGTGAGACACAATTTTGATTGTGTTTTCAATTACACCTACAAAAAACGCGGTCGAAAATCAAAGAAGAGAGTCGATACAATTTCATCAATCCAAATACAAGAAAATGGTTTGAGCTCGAATCAAAATCAACAATTGTGTAATAAAATGGAAAACTCTACACAAAATCACGCATTATTATCTTACGACGCGTCTGAACAAACCATTATTTCAAATGATCTTAACCAAGAACAGTTTCATCCATTTAATGACATTACTCAAAGAATTGACTTTTTACCTCAAGGAAATGAAAATTCTAATAGTCAAAATATTATATTCGCTAATTATGTTACTAATAATACCGAGAACATACAATCCTTTCCCTATGATTATGTTTCTGCAACATCACTTTTTAATGACCATTTAAACCATCCTTCCATTACTGAATCATATAATCCAGATTATAATCAATACTTTTACAATTTAAGTTCAGAAACTTATTATGACATGAATTATTATAACAATGATTATTATGGAATTGATTATTATGAAAATGATTATTATGGAATTGATTATTATGACAATGTTGATTCACTTAGTTTTAATAATGATGGAGGATATAAGTTATAAGATTTTATCGACCTTCTAAATAAGTTACACAATTAAGTTATTAAAGTCTTTTTTTTTTTGAATTGTATGGTTATTTATTATGCATATATTATTATTATTATAAATAAGGCCACGCAAAGTTGATTTTTCGTTTTGCATTACCTAGTGTTTCAAAATCCCGGTCGGTGGGACTTTTTTTTAATATATTATAAATCAATAGACTCATGCTCATATCTAATGCTAAGGTTATTCAAATTAAATTTTTTCGTCATATATAGCATTGAATCAAAAAAAAATTTAGTCAGCGATAAATTTTTTTTTATGAATAATTTTGGAAATTAAGGTCTCACGTCGGATGATATCGGATAAATTTATGGAAAAAAAGTAAATGGCAAAAATAGCATAATCGGCATAATCGGCACAATCGGGATAAAATTTGAAAAAACTGGATCGCGTGGCCTATTATTATTTATTTAAATAAAGTTTTTTTTTTATCATTCCATTCATTATTTTAACCAATAATAATAAATTATATTGAATTTGTATTGGGCAATTCAATAAGTAGACTCTTTTTTTTTTCTGTTTTACATTTAAACATATAATACTTTTGATAATGGAAATTTAATCACAGTGCCGCAATTAATTTTCGCATTTTTTTAACTCTTTCCAACAAAATACATCATATAGCATCCTTATTTCTATAAAAAATTTAGCAGTTCCGAATTTTTCCGAAAATCCTTTTTTTTCAAAAATAATTTTTGGCGTTGTTTTCCTAACAGCTATAATTTGAATGCATGCATTTATAAAGAACTCTGATTTTAGAAAATAAAAAAGTTGCATTATATTAATTAAAGTTTAAATGTTCGTATATATATAATAGTAATTTTTTATCGGAGTTCTCTTATTTTCCAAACTTGAAATATTCTTTATATAAAATTAACTATTTTTATGATGATAGAAATTTCTAGTTTATCCATACATATACCTATATCTAGAAAAGAAGCCATAAAGCAAAGATTTCTAGAATAAACCTCCAAAAATAGAAATATATATACTTAAGCATTCAATTACGTACTGTACTACGTGCACTTACGTTTTAACAATTAATAACATGCTACTTCATACTGTATCATTAGCACTAAGCTCTAACATGAAAGTGTAGTTTTCAATTTCATGTTAATTGAAACATACGAGAATGAATATTTCTTATAAAAGAGAAAACCAATCATATATCAGATATAGAAAATATAATAAAATATAATACAAATTAGCAAACATATTAAAAGGGTGCGATACAATTGTATCGACACAACCTGTATATAGATCAAAACAATATAATAAAACTGATTAAGCTGATAACCTCATATTATTAATCATCGACACGCAATATTAGCATTATATCATTCATTTTGCCTAATTTAAAGGTTTGCACCAAATAAACATCTAAATCTGTATAACAAGATCTAAAATTCCGTGAAAGATCCGTGTTACGTTACGTATGTACGATTTTAATATCTGATATGGGACTTTCTAAGATACTTTAAAAGTATTATTGGTTAAAAGTGTCCATTGTCATAATATCTATTTAATTGATTTATAATTATTAAGCTGTACGTACTACGTAATAGTGGGCGCAAAATGATAAATTATCGTGTTGCTAGTGAGCGCGAAAGGACAAACCGAGATTATGATGTATTACGGCACATGTCCTTCCCAATATTGAAAGAAAATAGAATTTCTCGATTTCTGGTACACAGCATCAAATTTAGGTAATACTAAACAAGCAATTAGATGTACGAACATAAAGCTATATTACTTAAATTGTTTTTGCTTGAATAAACCACTTTTCATATCCTTTGAACATTCTTATGACTACATTATCACACCCAGCTCACTTGCGATAAACTCAGAGAATAATTTATTTACAGTTGTTTCCATAATTTATCAGCATAGATCAATATTAATAAGCTTATCGATTTAGTTGCCGGAGAATTTTCCGTCCAATATATTTTCTGTGTAAGCTGCAGCCTATGGCGATCAACTGCCATCTTTAGACTTTTCGCCATTGATGTGATTAATTTGATTATTATAATATATTTGATTACTTTGATAAATTTATTATTCTAGCTCTATGTAATATCTCTCATAATAGGGTGATTTCGTTTCTCTAAAAGTCAGCGTTGAATAAGTATTAGATTCACAACCAAATCGTTCCATCTAATAATCCATTTCCCGATATTCTACAAAGTGTTATGATAAATGGGGTCTTTGCCTTGAAAATGACTTTACGGGGCTATGTAGATCTTATGAATAAAAATTAAAATTTCTAGCCATCCAATAATCCAATTCAAATAATTTTTTTTTATTTTGTAGAACTCACTAAGCTCTACAAAATAAAAAAAAGTTTGTTTGAATTGGATTACTGGATAGCTAGAAATTTTAATTATTATTCATAAGATCTACATAGCCCCGTAAGGTCATTTTCAAGGCAAAGACCCAAATTATTTTTCTATCATCATTTATCTTGCTCACGCCACAAAATTTTGATTAAGTTATCCAATTTCCAAATATAAGCACTTTTTTTTGATGGGACGTCAAGGCTTTGTATATTGGATTAGTCCCGGTGTTACTTTCCAGTATATCAATAGGATATTAGGGATCAACAATATTCACCATCAAGTTTAATTCATTGTGCTACTTTGTAGTTTTGTTTAGAGATGGTTTCATGCGTGCGCATGATTCCTTAATCATGCGCATTAATGCGCATTCATGCGCATGTTTCGAAATCATGCGCATTTTGTCTCAACTAAATTTTATAAAGTATATATAATTTAGGCCAGGGAGCGCATTGTCAGACGGAATTAAGGAATATGGATGCAAAAGTCTTGAAAAATTCTGATAAGAAAATGAATGAACATAAAAGAAGCGCAAGATCGTGGTAAAAATTTTAGCACGTATCCGATATTTTTCGAAGGGAAAATATAAATTCCAAAAATTTTATCATGCGATATCATGCGCATTTTATATAACGTGCGCATTAATGCGCATTCATGCGCATGTTATTATAAAATGCGCATTTTTCCCATCACTAGTTTTGTCCCAAGTTTCTCATATATATTGCAATACCCATGTTGTTGTTATGTACAGTACTAGTATTTGGAACTGGGTCTATTTTTCATATGGGCTAGGTGCTGAGAAAAGGGACGAAATTGACAAAAAAAACTTCGGAAAATCAATTTTCATGTCGTAAATCTAGAGTTTAGACCCGGGTTGTAGTAAACCGGGTCACCCGTGTCAAAACGGTTCACCCGGGTCAAAATCGTGTTTAAGATTATAGAAGTGCATTCATTCGATTGTTTTAAGTTTTATAGATATATCCATGATGTCCGTGATAATTTTACACTGTATAATTAAAAAAAATAGGTTCACAAACTAATAATTGACACTAAAGAATTTTAAGAAAAAATGGATATGCGTAGAGTATTTACTTACAACCCAAAATCATTAAAGATATAAACCAAAACTTTACAGTTGACAAATCTAAACACACTACAAGAATCGATCAAATTAAAACATTAAGACCGGTTCTTTGACTAACTATTCAAATTAAATGGTTAGCAGTAGAAGTTTATTTAAATCTAAATGTATTAAAAAGTCTTGGATGAAAAGCATTTCCAGTTATCTTCACTCTACAATACAGCAGCACAATTTTGCACAGTCTGGTATATTTTGCCTTCAAAGCAAGGTCCATTGGGAGTGAGATTCTTTTGCATAGTAATATTGATGGTTATTTTAAAGTTATAGGTGGCCTTTGCAGCAATCTTTTGTTATTAAATATTTTGTTCTAAAAAACACTTTTAAACCATATAAATGGTAATTTACAGAGGGTGTGCATTTGAAGAGTCATATGTAGAATATTATGGAACAATCACATGATATCAGACCAATCACAATTAATAATCAAGTGATCTTAAAACTGCAAAAAAAGTACCTTCCTAAACTGATACACTTGGTAGACAAAACTTTATATCAGTTTTGAAAGGGTGTTATTTAATAGATGTAACATCACATTACCTTTGCAAATTGTGATTGGTTAGTGATAGTCTAATTCTATTAACATATTGTTGTATATATTACATGTGTGCAATTACAGATATTAATCAATAAGGTTTAGGCCGCAGATAAGTATTTAGGTTTACTTAGATATATGTCTGAGTTTTTATTCTTAGCATTAGATTTAAAAAAATGAAATTTCTTTCAGTATTATAAAAAGTTTCTATTAAATTTAATAAAGATAAAAGCAAGGTCTCACCTTTAACATTTAAAAAAAAAAGATATTAATCAATATATTTAGGAATTCGAAACCTTTTGCATGTGCAGAATACAGAGGGTGTGCATTTAATTCTAAGTCCTGAGCTCAGAACTGGGCTATGACATGTATTTAGAGAGGGTGTATATTTAGAAAGAGTGCATATAGAGAGGTTTAACTGTATTAAAATTAAGTCTAAGTTCTGAATATTTGAAGCAGGGTTAGTTGAAAAGGTTTACTTCTCTCAACTTCAGGACTCTTATATACAACCTGTTTTTATCTGGGTCATCTAATTCAAATTACATGGGTGACTGAGTTGACAATTTTGCATTCAGGTCTAACCTCTATATAAATCTTATAATAAATTATAAGAAAATGCAAATTTTAAAGAACTATACTGCAAAATTTTATTGATTTAACTACTTTGTTTCTTTAGTGAAAAATTTTTCTAAATTAATTAAGCAAAAAAAGCAATTTAAAGAATTTGCAACTTCATAGCATCTAGCCAGGACCCTGAAATATATATAAATAGACCAGGTTAATTATAAAATTACCAAAAATAGGGTCGTCAAAGTGGAAACAAATTCATGTAATTACAACCAATCAAATTACAGAATTTTAATGATCACTGGCAAAGCAAAACAAGAAACAAAAATGAAAAACCTAAAAATTACAAAACACGACAGTTTAAACCTACCTCTGGTAGGTTAAATAAAAATATCAGAAAGGAAACTTTGTTTATATATAACTATTTAAACCCCAACCTAACCCTAATATAAGATGATTCTAACTCTAAAGTTAATTGAGAAAATTATTAATAAATATGAATTGGCCCGCTTTAGATGTCTCCCAAAAATAGAAAGATTAGCAGAAAAAACCTCAAAAATAAGCAAAAAAATTACTATAAATAAAAAAGATCTGTATAAAAACACCAAATAAGCAAACTAATATCTGACCTATTTATATATATTTTGGGGTCCTATCTAGCCCATATATTAAGTTATTAATAGCAATAGTACATATACTAATAGTTCAGAAATTCAGCAAGTCTGTTACTTGAGTGCTAGTAGCTTCATGTAAACAAAGTTTAGATTAGGTTGAAAAGGTGTATTAGATTTGGCTAAGTGGTCAACAGAGTTTTGAAGTAGCTTTTAAACAATCTAGTAGTTTTAATAATGTTTAGTATATATAAAAATTTAGAATATATAGTGTTATTCATTTAGTATTATGACTATATATTGAAGAACAGTTAACTCAGTGATTAACAATCATATGATAAATATATAATGATGTTATTTGTTTACTAGAATTAAAAATAAACTGGTCTAAAAAATACTTTAATCTAACCCTAACTTAGGCTAAATACTTGTTATGTAATATTGTAATAATTACTAGTTAACTCTTCTTAAATCTACTTATTGTATAATTTTATAATTGAATTAATAAAGAAAAGTAAAATTATTATCTGTCATCTTACTATAATCAGATTGCCAATAACTTTGGTTATTTGGCAATATTTATGTGATTTCTGCCAAATAACTTGTTATTTGGCAGAAAACATGTGAACACTGCCAAATAATCAAGTTATTTGGCAATCTGGTCATTGTAAGCTGCGAATAACACTGTTATTGAATGCCAAGCACCAATAACTTGATTGAATGCCAAGCACCAATAACTTGTTTATATGGCAATAAAATTTAATGTTCAATTTTCTGGGCCCCTTTGGGGCCCAGAAGCTATCACATTAAAATCTATATATTATTCTCCAAAAGACAAATGGCCTTTTTTATAATTATTTTAATATCTATTTTTACATACTAAAATAGGCTTATAGCTAGAATTGCTGTAGTTAATATTATTTTTACTATTTTATTTTTTTGTTTAATTGGTATTATTCAAATAATCCACAAACTTTCTGATTTTCTGTGATTTTCAAAATTTCTTAAATTTTTGAAATTCCTTTAGTAAACCAAATTTGAAATTCCCAGATCATATGGGCACATGCCTGCAACTAGTGAACAATTTATAAAGGCTAGTTCTTAGAAACAAACTACCTTAGCATGTATAGTAAAAAATGTAAGACACATGACTAATCAACAAAAATTGCCAAATAAAATTACAATACTAATTATTATAATTTCAAGATAATAATAATATTTTATTGTAAGTCTATTTGCAGATAATAATATAATGTTTTATTGTAATTTTGAGTCTATTTGTATAACTTAATAAATAAAGGTTCAATCAAGTGGATGATTAAATTTTTACCTTATTTTTGTAATAATTTTGTATTGTATAAGATATTGTGCATAAAAAAAAATTAATATTGTATTGTATTGCTTTGTAAGATATTATGTTATATAAAATATTGTATATAGTGTTGCTGTATGAAGCATTGAGTATTGTGATATTATAAAAAGTGTTGTGCATAGGTTTGTCATATAAAGCATTATATATAAAAGTTAATAACAAAAAAGTAATAATAAAGAATAGCAATAAAAAAATAAGCATATAAGTAAAAAACCAATTTAAAGTAATTTTTAATAATCTAAAATTAATATTAACTAACTTTATTATTTATTTAAAACAAATAAATAGTAGTACCCATTAAATTTTTTGTAATAGATATAAAATTTATAAAGATAAATTAGAGTTTGCAAACTCAAATAGCAACAAAAACTATGTAACTATAATAAGTATCAAGCTCAAGTAAAAAAATATAGAAAAAATAAGAAGTCATTAAAAATCAATAATGAAATACCAAATAAAATATTAAAGCCAAATAATCTTGCAGATTATATTTATCTTGAATTGTATACAAAGTTAGTAACTTCAGAAGATGATAAAAAAAATAATCAATTTGGCATTTATTTTTATATGCTATTGATATTGAATGTACATATAACTAATAATTTTTTTTTTTTTAATTAGCAATCATGCCAGTACTTTATTGGGTTGATATAATTAACCCCATGGTTTTATACTATTATGGCTCAAGCCTACTTAAAATTCAAAATACTAACAAACCCAGCTCTTTGTGACTAATGTCCAAATTACCCATGTTCAATCTGCTATAGTAAACTTTATTTCTATACTAAATATTCTGCATGAATACTTAAAATATATTTACGATTGGTGTCTACATCCTAACTTATCATAATTGCCTACTTTTTTCTAAACCTTTTTCTCCAAGCTTCTCAAAGTAAAAGGATTCAAAATCCAACTAGCTAAGAAAAATAAAACAGATCAAAAAAATAAAGGGGAAAATAAGAAAAGGGTATTACTAAAAAAACCTATACAAAAAACCAATACAATTGAAAAAAAAGAAAAACTGAAAAAAAGGCAGAAAAAAGGAAACAATCTATAATAAGTACACTATTATAGCCTGTGCCAGGCATAAACAAAACTATATAACAACTGCAACAATTGTATATCTCTATTGTAAAGCTTCACCTTAATATTAATACAACCCTTTCGACTATATATTTCATTTTCAAATATCTTTTTAACTATAGACGTAAAATCCTTGTCACATGGAGTAGCATCAAGTTGTTCAAAACAAATACGTGGTTGCATTTTACTAAGTTTATCTGAAAATAGAAACTGTAAACAATATATCTTTTACCAGGGGTAAGCTAATTGCCCACTTTTTTGAAAAAATTTGGAGAGAATAAAAAGTAAAGCAATAGCGAGAAAGGAGTCACTTGTATCAAATTTGAAGGAACGTAAGTCCAGAAAACTCATTTTTTATTATTCCACACTGTTTTACTACAGTATACTTTGTCAACAGAGAGAAACTCAAATATTCACCAAAATTTCTCGTACAAGGGCACTACTTTCTGCTAGTTATCTTGTAAAAAAATGCTTCTGGTTTGTGTATCGAATATACAAAGAAGTTTCCCAACATAGTTGACCTTTGTAAGAACGGTATATTCTATGTTATCCTGCTATACTTTATGTATAGGCAACTCTCTAACAAGAAAAATTTTTGTTTTTTTTTAGTGAGAAAATTTGGTCCAAGTAATTAACAGAAAGAGTTGGTTTAATAATTCTATATATACAAATAATTCTATTATTTTATATAAATAAATTTATTGGAAGGGTGTGACGACTTAGGGAAGTTGGTAAGTTGTCACCCCCAAGTGGCAGGTCTTGAGTTCAAATCCCACTGGCGACGCTTTTGAAAAAATAGACCTGTGATCCGGTAACTGTTTCTTGTCGATCAGTTGGGTACATCACCTGTAGTCCTTGGTTACCATCTTGAATGGGAGCTTTTGGGCAAAGTTGTGTCTCATGACACAGACAAATCCAAGGAACCGGAGAAACAGAAACCCATTTGGCAAGTCCCAAGTAAGAAGGTAGCTCTGATCTTTGACGGTGCTAACCAAAACTGGAATATTGGACCGAAACTGGGGAACCGAATGTTGTCCTTGGGGACAAGGTCTACCAACCTGGCCGCCAGAGTCGCACTGGAGGAAAAGGACCCATGTTGAGGAATTTGGAACCAAGGGGAGAAAAACCATAATGGCACCTAATGCCGAGTAGATCAACCCTTCCGGGCCAACTGGATTGGAAGTCTGGGAAAACGGTGAAGGACCGGTAGGAAAGTGATGGTGGGTACCGGGGTTGGAGCGAACCTTATAAGGGCAGAAGTAGGTAATGGTAGCAGTTGGGTATTCCCTGACTGCAAGTTGCTTGCCTCGGTGAGTGCGTAAGTTACTGAAGTGTAAGTAATACCTGTATGGGACAGGGACTGCTCTACCAAGTTTACCCGCGAGGATAAATTAGTCCTAAGGGGATGTAGGTAGCATCCGGGACTGTCTTCGACTGACTAATGTATCGGAGGGCTGTACCAGTGATCACAAGTAGGATTGACATGCGAAGCTTGGACCAGAGGGTTTAAATAGACAATCCCCTAGTCGGGTTGTAGGTATGGCAACTAGTGTAGAACCTTCGGGCGGACTACTTAAATTAGACAACCAAAAGTTGTACGTGTCGCTAGTTGTACTCTCATTCAATGTAATTCAATTGTGGGTGTGCCCAAAGAGGCGCCCTTGATCCACAGGCTTGATTAAATAAACTCTTACCCAAAGCGGGAACTTTGACACAAAAAAAAAAATAAATAAATTTATTTTAGTAATATATATTAATTTATTCCATATATTGTAGATATAATAACAAATATGATAGAAAATAAACTATAAATATTTGGTATTTTTGCTTCCAAAGAATGAATATAGCAAAAAACCAATAATAATCCAGAAAAACATAGAAATACCACAATAACAAAATTATATAATTGTGATAGTAAATAGTAAATTAATGCTTCAAGGTTGCCAATTTTATAGTCAAGTATAATATTCTGTATTCAAAACCAAATAGCATAGAAGTATCTGAAGATATTAAACAATATATTAAGATAATATTAATTTATTACTATAGAAGATTAATTCAAATTTAATTAGTAGAGTATATATATGATAATTGTGCAAAAACAAACCAACTATTGGTGAACAGTTTTTGGAAGCACTAGATATAAAAGATATAATAATGCTTTTAAATCTGCTTTATTGTAGATTAAAAAGGAAAATTGTCAAATTATTGCAAATACAACAATGCCTATTTAAGCAATTGGATTTTTAATAGGCTTTCTTGAGAACTAAAAAAATCAAAAAATTAATATACATGAATGTAAATTGATATAACTTGTATTTATAATATTTAGCTATACAAACTAATAAAATTGATTTTATTTACCTGGCCAGGTCACTTTTTTATATTAAATTTGTTTAATTCTTGTATGAAAAAAAAAATTTATAAAAATTTTTTATATTAAAAAATTTTTTAAATTTAACATTTTTTACTGGCTGGCCAGGTCCTATTTGTTTAACTGATTTAATTTGATGGCCTTATTTATTTATCAATTTATATTTTAAATAAGGATTTATTAATTTTGTATATTATGCATAGCTGTGCACCCTATAAAAACAAATATAAACAATAATTAGAATAGCTGTGCACCCATTGTAACAAATACAAACAATGATTAGGATTAAAGTTAGGGTTAGGGTTAGAATTGGTTAGAAGTAGTATTAGAATTAAATTTAAAATCTAAAGGTATCATTGTGAGAGGAGCATTTTTACTATAATAAAATTTTGAGATTGCAATAGGGGTAATACTAGTAAAATTTTAGAAATATAAAGGAGTGCACAGCTGTGCATATGCACATCTTAAATAACTTCTTTAAATAAATAAATAAATTTTTTTATTTAAAAAGATAATACAAATAATTTAGAGTTCAAACTACAGTCGATACTGTCTAATTGTATACTATCTGTTAGAGACTTTTTATGAATATAGACAGTATATGCAATTAAACAATTATAATAAATCACATAATATTTTGCTTAACCAATTAAAATTAATAAAATTTTATTAATAATTTGTATTTAAACACGAATAATTTTTGATCTATTAGTCTATTTGGATAGTCACACCTCTATATAAGCACCCAATATTGTGCAACAGACTTAAAATATAATAAAAAACCCATTATAGTCACATATTACATATAATCACTATCACCAAAAAATTTTGATTTTTTTATCTATTTTATTAATAATAAACCTCGTTATAGTCACCAATTTTGGCGAAATATGGATTATAAAATCCGATTGGCCAATATTTATATTATATTTATTTAAAATATTCTATTAAAAATTCTTAAAAGTTTGACAGCAAATAACTTTTGATTCAGTGGTCCGATTTGTGTGAAACAACTACCAAAATGTTTGTCTCAATGTGACGATTCTAATGAGCCCAATCATTAAAATCAAATCACATGCTCCAGAGATCATTAAGGATTTGTTTCACTTTACATGTTTAAGAATTGATTAAATTTAAACATCTAAGTGAAAATCCTTAAAGATCTAGCATTTTGTAATTAGATTTGGTTGTTTTGGACTCTTTTGAATCATCTCATTGAGTCTAACACTATTGTAGTTGTTTATCCAAATTGGGGCACTAGTTCAATAGTTATTCACTATCAAACATTTTAAACTTTTTAATAATTTTAATTATTGGCCTTTGGTCACATGACTATAACAAGTATTTTATTTAGGAGAAACTTAACCTATACCTGGGGTAAAGGGTTATTTTGTGTCTGTCATGTGACTATTTTTATAAATTAAATTAAACTAATCAATACAGAAAATTGTGTGTTTTGCCTATTGTCGTTTTCATGGTGCCCTTGTTGCTTTCATTGTCATTGTGCGGTATGTTTTTTTGTGCTTTCGTTGTCATTCTTGCAGTGCTTTTGTGGCTCTTTTATGGTGCTTTCATTGTCATTTGGTAGTGTTTTTTGTTATCATTTAGTGGTGCCTTTGGTTGTCATTTGGTGCCTTTGGTTGTCGTTTGGTAGTGCCTTTGGTCATGCTTTGGTCATCATTTGGTGGTACTTATGTTGTAGTTTGGTGGTCGTAGTTTGGTAGGTGCTTTTGGTCGTAGTTTGGTAGAGGCTTTTGGTCGTCGTTTTTTGGTGCTTAGATTGTCATTGAGTAGTGCTTTTGATTGTTGTTTGGTTGTGCTTTGATCATTATTTGGTAGTGTTTTTGGTCATTGTTTGGTGGTGCTTTTGGTTGTAGATTGGTGGTTCTTTGATTATCATTTTGTTGGTGTTCTTGGTCGTTATTTGGTGGTACTTTCATTGTTGCTTGGTAGAGTTTTTGATTGTTGTTTGCTAGTCTTTTAGTTGTTTGTCTTGTTATGCTTTTTTTACGATTTTTTACCTTTATTTTTTTTTGTACTTTACGCTACTTGTATTTTTCTAATAAAAAATTACCTATAATTAATAATAATAATAATAATAAATTTTTTTTGTACTTTTCGCTACTTGTATTATTTCTAATAAAAAATTATCTTTAATTAAAATTAATAATAATAATAATAAATTTTTTTTGTACTTTTCGCTACTTTTATTTTTTCTAATAAAAAATTATCCTTAATTAATAATAATAATAATAATAATATTTAATTTTTTGAGTTTTAAAATTTGGACCAATCATATTTAAGCAGTACAGGATAAAAACTTATACCCCCCGGGCATAGGATAAAAGCCTCTACCCTGGGTACAGGATAAGGACACTCTTTTATTTATAGTTACACCTCTATACAATTACCAAAATAGGGCACAATGGACTTGGTGATTATAGGGAGGCCAGACTGTATTAAAATGACCACTTAATGAGATGATTCTAATAAGTCCAAAATCATCAAAATCTAATCACAGGATCACAAGATAATTAATGATTCGTGTACTTTATATTTTAATAAATATATACAAAGTTTTGATATAAAGTAATATAAATTATTAACAATATCATGATCCCGTAATTGGATTTTAACCATTTTGGGCTCATTAGAATCGTCTTAGTAAGTTGATCATTTTGGTAATTAAATTATGTAAAACAGATCACTAGATTATGAGTTATTCATATTTAAAGTTGATTTTTTTAAAATATTTTATGCAATTAAGTTGTATTTTATTAATAAAAAATAAAAATTCTTTATGCATTATGCAAGTAGAGAATTATGCATTTATAATTAGTAACTATGTTGGGAAATGAAAATAGTATGCAATTGCAGTATATGAATTTAGACAGTATGCATTTAGGCAGTATTGACTGTATATGTACTCTAGCAAATACTAATGGTTCTATTGTATATATGATCGATTATGCATCACATGAAATGTGGCGCAGTATAAATCATGATCGACATTACTTTTTGCCCGTGACAATGACTTTGTTTTTTCAATAGATGCGTGACAGATAAGGTCACAGGATAAATCAGATATTATCGCATAACATATTTATGTATGCTAACTATTCATGGAATATTTGTTTCTCTAGCAAACTTCAAATTTATTTTTATTAAAATCTTAAGTTTAAACTATTAATTTATAAATCTAACATCAAATTCTGAAATATTGTGAGTCAATATTATATAAAAAAAGGATGCATGAGTCAAAAAACTGCAAATAGCAGCTTGATAGAAGTTGATTATTATATTTCTTTGAAATTATATTGGAACTGCTTCAATGATACTAAATCCACCTCTACAAGAAGTAATTTTCGTGAATTTCCAACCAGATTTATCCAAAAGATTCTCTATTTCTGGTTTTGTTCTTTCTTTGCCATTAGCCATAAACATCATCATAATGTCAACTTGGTATATAATAGCCGGAGTATCATCATCGATAACTCTCTCAGCTATAAGGAGCTTTGGTTTGAAATATGAAGTTGTTTTAGAGCTAACATTAGTTAAAGAAATGGCAGAGCGAACTGTTTTAAGAATTTTGATGGCTTTTTCGTCAGGCCAATTATGAAGTATGGATCGAAGAAAATAAACATCGGCGGGTGGTGGTGGATTTATAAAGAAATCACCTTCATAAAATAAACATATAATAATAAGCATTAACATAAGTCTAATAGAGTTCTATTTAATGTAAATTAAACAAATACCTCGAACAAATTGAACTCTGTTTAACAGTTGTTTATGGTTGATTGACCATAACTTAATAAACCAATATTATTATAAGTCTATATTTTTCGTAAATTTGAAAAACTGGATTAAATATCAAACCTTTTCAGACATTTCAATAACGCTAGGAATTTCATAAAGAACACCTTTCATTGTTGGATAACGCGTCATTAATTTGGACAAATAACTTCCAATCCCACCAGCAAAATCTACAAATTTTGCATTACAATACTGTGACCAATCATAATCTTTATTAAAAAAAGTTAATTAATATAGTTATTAATAAATCATATTAGCAATGAATACTTTAATTTTTTCTTTCACTAACCTTGATTAAGACCTTTTTCACTTGAGCTATCTTGCTCAATCATTGCTTTGTTAAAAATTTCCTGCCTTTCTTTATTCTCAGGTAATGATAACCATTCATAAAATTCTAAACCATTATGGGATTTTGCGAATGATGTCATTTGTTCTTTTTCATTATCAGTTTGTAATTTCAATTCATAAGATAAAGTCTTAACAATTGAAGAAATTTCAAGTTCTTTAAATAATAAAATGTTATTGCGAAGTGAGTCTGGGTGGTCTTTACTTAACGTTAATGATATGCTATTGTTAGCGTATACTCCATCATCAAGGATACGAAAGAAACCTTTTGATGCCGCAAAGCGGAGGAGACGGTCTATTGAAAATAAAATATATTTTTCAGAATTAATAAAACTTGACTGATACCAGTGTGTCATCTATTTCTAAAATAATTACTTAGTTTATCTTCATCAGTTCCAGTTATTTTAGCAATCTTGCGTATATTCATTTTTCCACCTTGAGCTTTAATTATATCTGCAATTTCAAGTTTTGCAAGTTCGTACATTACATTCGTCATTAGGACACCACCCAATTCATCCAGGACTATGTATTTAGGTGGATATAATGCTCTTTGTAAATCTCTTTTATACAAAATAAAATTAAATTAGATGCCTGTCAATAAAATTTATTAAGGAAAAACCAGTGTACGTACGTGATTTTTTTCCCAATCCATAAAAAAATATAATAACTAAAATGTTTATTGCGCATTTGAAGTGTAAACCAATAAGAAAAAGTGATTATAACAAGAGAAATTATTAAAATTGTATACATAATTGGTAAAATTTGATTTATGTTTTTTGCCTTCAATAATTATATATTTTTTAGAATTTTAAAAGTTTAATTAGAGTAGAGACAATTCGAATAAGAATCGATATTTAACCGGGTTTATGATTTAAATTTGATATGTAGGTGATGATCAGGGGTTATTAATTTAGTATGAAAATACGTTCATTCAAGATCTGTTAGTATGAATACAAATGTATAATGTTTACTCGAGAACATGTATTAAGGATGATAAAGACTTTTAATAGAAGTGGGAGTATAATGCCCTTTAAATTCTTCGACACCAGTATCATATAATTTACGGGAATATGTCTTGATTTTGGTGACATAAATCTGATTTATCGTACGGGTCTGACGTAACAACCGCGCATCACTCTTTCTAATAAGTTAAACTTATTTATGTTGCTATTTACAGTAATTTTTTCACAAGTTCGTAAAATTTTCTCTTAATTATCCCAATTTTATTTTTTTTTTCTCGTTTAAATATAGAGCGCCAACTTTATTATTGACGATTTTGTTTTTATTTGTTGCAAACATGAAAAAAAAAGCTTCTAAACAACTTATAGATCAGTTTCGATAAAAAAAAAAAGTCTTTATCATGTAGAACCAATTCGATGAACTATTCTATAAAAACATATTTATTCTTTTATGAAACTTTTAAGTAACCTTACAAGGAAAAAAATAGTTTAGAATTTTAATTCAAGATTATAAAAACTTTAAAAACGTTTAAAATTACTAAATATAACTTCGCCACCTATGAATAGTTTTAAATAATCTAATTGTATATAATCTTCGTCCGGTTATAAAATTTTATCATCGTTCAACCAATATAGTCTTCTCCCAACTATAAAAATTTAAAATAACCTGACTAAATAAAGTTTTTCACCAACTATGAGAATTTTAAAAATATTCGACTGAAATATAGTATAAAGATCTTAAGATCTGCTATAAGAATTTCAACAACTACCAACAATCCAAATAGAGTCTTCACCCACTGTAAGTATTTTAAACACTACCAACTATGAGAATTTAAACCATCTGACTAAAATATTTAACGAAAGTAAAGCTAAATTCAGCTTTGCCTTTTATGAAAAATAGCTCAGTCGCACGGGTATATATTTCATATATACTCGTGCGAATGAGCTTTCAAAAAGCACGGGTTGTTACGTCAGACTTTTACGATAAAATATCTGGGTTTAACTAATTTCACGCTGGTTTATATCCAAACCATGTAGTTTTCGGCCACGTAAATTATGTAACAAAGATCTGCTTGACGTGCGATATAATAGAATTTATTTCGGTGTTATTTTTTCGTACTGGTATTTAAATAAAGCGAATAGCGCTATGCTACTTACAAGCAACCAATATTGCCGACACCATTTTATAATTTCCTTATTTGGGTGTCGTCTAAAGCGTGCACTTATTTGTAAATCCAAAAAGGAAATTAGCCAATCGGAGAACGTAAAATGTGATTATCCCAGATCAGCCCGACACGTAGTGAATCTAAAATCAAATGGTATGCCATACTGGGATGGTCTGTCAGCTAAGTAAATCAAAATTATGTATGGTATCATATAAAAATTTGATATAATATAATCTTCATTATTACACAGTATTAGATATTATTTATTAATATTTTATTGGCGACAATGATTTAGATGCAGCACCTTTACAACTAAAAGATAGAATCCTAAAATTTAAACAAATTGATAAAAGGTTTCTACAATCCAAGTTACAGAGCCAAATTTTATATTAATTAAAAAAACTCTACTAGCAGTTTAAATTTCGTTCGAGTTATTCAAAGATAAATACAAATAAAGTAATTAGAACAAAAAATTCGGTTTTCATATGTAATGTAAAAAAAATGGCACTGTAACTTTGTTAATTGGACGGAAAAGAGTCAATTGATGTTAAAATTTTCTGCTAAAAAGGGATATTGTAATCTGTGCATCTAAAAACAGTACACTAATTATATATATATATATATATGTTACTCAATAAAAAATTGCCGTAAGCTTAAATTATAAGTGACCACATATAGTTTTGATTTACTAGTCCACAGACCACCCCAATGCCATATGGCATTGGGATTCGCGGTATACTATGGCCAGACCAAGTTGATTATGTGTTTTACATTACCCCCCTCTCCCCTCCAGGGGAGGGGGGGGGAGAGGGTGGTAAAATTTTAAAAAAATTTTTTTTCAAAAAAAAAAATTTTCCGAATTTTTCCATGACTATATAAAAATTTTCCGAAATGTCCCGTAGTCCTATGTATATTTATCAAAATTTTTTTTACTATGAGGGAGGGGGGTAATGTAAAACACATAATCAACTTGGTCTGGCCTATGTAATATGCTGTATCATATAAAAATCTATTATCGAAATTTTTTATCTTTGTGAAACCATATTGACCTTGCATGAAATTTTAGTGCAACTAGAAATTGCACATGCGGGCGGCTTCGCACCCATTTCAGCTAATAATTAGAGTTACAGATAGTGTGACAATCAGTGTTTAAATTCAAATTTGGTTTTATGTTCTCAAAAAGAACATTTTTAATTTCTTAATGTTCTTAGTAAAAATTTTAATGTTCTTTATATAAGAGAATTAAAATTTTTTTAATATTAAAAGAATTTTTGAATGTTCTCAAATAGAGAACATATTTTAATAATTTATGTTCCCAAAAATTGTGTAATTTCTTTGAGAACACTGAGAACATTGAATTTTAAACACTGGTGACAATAGTTTCCTGTTATTTGTCAGGTTGCGGATGAAAGCTGATTTTTCACATTTGTCATGAATAGGGATTGAAACCGCCTAAAATTTTTCTTAATTGTTTAATCGTTTAATTTGGCCGGCAATAAAATAATTCAGGCCCACGACCAACATAATTCTGCCCAATTCTGCTCAGAACTATTGAGCAATTTTTAAAAGGTAAATGGTTCCAATCCCTAGTCATGAAGTAGTCAGCTATTATCTTGCGAACTGATGTCTGACGTAAGCATTTAATGATTTTCCTATATGAATATGCAAATTTACACTCACATCGTACATATGTAAGAGGCGAGTGAAACTTTGCATATTCATTCATATTAGGAATTAACATGTTTTATAACATGATGTTACCAATTACTGATAATTTTTATTGTAAAAAACATCGAAAATAAATTTTTCTAAAAATTTAATTTAGTTCTTTTTTTAATGTAAATAAAATAATTCCACTCAATACATACGGCTAGTTTTAAATGTAAATAGGAAAGTACTTAAATGTTAATCTTTATATAGCACTCAGTTCACTTCGCTTGGTCTCTTTGCAAATCTGTTTTTTTTCTTTTTTTTTTATCATAAATGTCATTGGCAAATTTTTTTGCATGACTTTTTGCTTAGCTTAGACTTTTTCACGTTCAATTTTATTATATTTATATTGTGACATTTTCTTCGACGGTATATTTCCCAGCATCGCTTTGGCTTCAAACTTCACAAATCATATTGCAGAATCAATGCTTCATAATCATATGTTTAATCTAAGTTTAGATTTGAAATTACAGTAATTTTTTAAATAAATTATTCTTTTAGTGAAAATAGAATAACTCAGTGCTCATCACTAGAGATGGGTACGGTCAGGTCATGACCAGTCATGACCGGTCAATGACCGTGACCGATATTGACCAGTCAGAGCGGTTTGACCGACCGGTCAAGATTATGACTGATGCCAAATTCTTAATATTCTGGCTAATAAATGAATATTTATTGCTTGAAATTCATATCAGTGTATCTGTATCATCTGATAAATAGAGAAATCAACCCGCCACTCAAAAATTTTCCAGATCATGTGACTTTGCATGATTAATTGATATGATTCATTTTTAAATAAAACTTTTTTATTAATATAAATGATAAATATAACAATATGAGTATATAAATTAATGTATATCACATGGTCTGAAAAATTTTCAGGTGGTGTTTAAACCCGGTTGAGAAATGTCTTGTTCATAATTCCGGCCAAATTTGCAGATCATTTGGCCAGAATTATAACAAACCAATTTTAATTCCGGACAAATGATCTGCAATTTTAACAGAATTGAACAAATAAGGTAGCTGAGCAACGTGGTCCTGTTCAGCAGTTTAGATTCTTTTCATTATATGATATTAGAATATCAATGAAAAAAGTATGAATTGCTTAAAAGGACCTATATTGCGCAGTTTTACAGGAAAATACCGCAAGTGCTATTACATTTTATTTAAAAATTTTTTCCAATCACCCAAATAAAAATGTAATAAAATATTTTTAGAAAAAATAAATTTACCATATGTAATGTAAAAAAGATATTGTAACTTCATAGCCATAAGGAGCGTGAATCGATTTTTATTGACAACCAGTATATCGTCACTAAGGATGGGCACGGTCCGGTCATGACTGGTCAATGACCGTGACCGATATTAGCTGGTCAGAGCGGTTTGACCATCCGGTCAAGATTATGACCGATGCCAAATTCTTAAGATTCTGGCTAATAAATGAAGCCTTGAAAAAAAGGTTAATGAAAAAGACGAATAATTATTACTTAAAATTCATATCGGTGAGAAAAATCAACCCACCTCTCAAAAGTTTTTCAGATCATATGACTTTGCATATTTGATTGACGATATGTAATAAAACTTTTTATGATATAAGTGAACAATAATTAATATAACAATAATGAGTATATAAATTAATGTATATCACATTATCTGAAAATTTTTTAAGGCAGTGAACCCGGTTGAGAAATACATTGTTCATAATTCCAGCCAAATTTGCAGATCATTCAGCCAGAATTATAACAAAACAATTTTAATTCCGGTCAAATGATCTGCAATTGTATGCGATGGGTTTCTTTTGGGTACAAATAAGGGGACATCTAAAGCGGAGGCAAACTATATTTAATAATTTTTCAATTAACTTTAGGGTTAGGGTCGTCCTATATTAGGGTTAGATTAGGTCTTAGGTAGATATATATATGCAAAACTGCCTTCCTGTTATATTTGCTTAACACATCGAAGACTGCAGGTTTTTTGCTCTGGTAATCATCTAAATTCTATATTCTGATTAGAGGTTGATCACATGATTTGCCTCCGCTTCTGCAGATCATTTGGCCTAGTGATTGACCCAGGTAGAACTTGCAATTGTGTGAAATAGTAATTTATTCGGATATCTGGGTAATTTAATAGTAACCGGGTAGAGGTTTTCCCAACGGGTACAATCTCTAATTTGGCCAGATCGAACAAAACAACTTTAAATGTGGTCAAATGATCTGCAAATTTGACCACAACACTTTCGGCAGTCTGTACCTACTTGTCACTTATTTAGACATTTGATTGAATAATTGGGTAAAAAATAATTTATCGGCTATAACCGGTCATTAACCGTATGAATGACTGCAGTCAACCGGTCATAAGTGGTTAACCGATCATGACCGACCGATGACTGACCGTGACCAACCGTGCCCATCCCTACTCATCACACAAGATAAGCTTTAAATGTAAATAGAAAAATGCATAAACAACAACCTTTAAATTGCATCTGGCCTCACTTTGCTTGGCCTTATTGCAAAACTTCACATTTTTCAACTTTACAAAAATCATTAATCATAATGTCATATCACAAAATCAAGTCCTAATCATGTTTCATAGTCACATGGATATGACCTAAAGTTTAGAATCGAATTAAATTCTTTAAAAGATTCGAAAAGCATTGCACGTATGTGATCATATGGGGTGTTACATATTAAAACAGCCCATTTTTACTTTTATTTTATTTTGAGATAATTGAGTTTAATCATTTGTTTTGGTTTTTGGACTAATTCAGGATTATCAAACTTCATGATTTTGATTGGTTAAAGGCAACAGGTGACTATCGGGTAATCTCGTGATGTGTTGGCACTTCACAGTCTCATGTAATTTTTCTTTTACATTATCTTGATTTTTTATTATACAAATCGACTTTTATTTATAATTAAAAAATGTCAATCGTATTAAAATTTATATGAATTTAATAAAAACTCATTTTTCAAAAAATTGTAAAAATGGGCTGTTTTAATATGTAACACCCATATTATACATCTAGCTAGTATTGCCAGATATTAAACTTTATTGAATGATCTCTATTGAGAGTGAGCAGTGCAATTGATATTGGGTTATGCTACAGAAATAGTAGAATTGCAGTAAGTTATCATGCCATTGGTTAAATTTGCAATGCATGGCAAGAAATGACAAAGATTTCATTGGAAAAACCTACTGAAAAACAATATAGGATTACTGGACAAAACCACTAAAAACAGTGAACCTTTCTACCAACCAAAAATGTTGAATTTACCAAAAGAACCACAGAAAACTGATGAAGGTCCTGAATGAATGCACTGAAAACTGACAAAGAACTTGCTAAGTGAACACCAAGAAACAATAAATTTACTGAAAAACCCCACATATAAATGATGAACCCTAAACAAAAATGAAATAAACTTACAAGAACCTACCAAATACTATAAAAACTGATAAAAACTGATAAAGGTAGAGGTACAATTTTAAAATTATATATAAACTTAATGGTAAATTTTTTTATATTTAAGTTTATAAAAAATTATATTAAGTAAACTAATTTAATTTTTAAGAAAGTTAATATAGCAGGTTTATCTAATTCTAATAATAGTAAAATTATTAAAATTGGTTAAAAACTCAGTAAAATATAAATTTTTAAAGATAGGCATTAAAATTTATAAATAAAATAACTTATAAATTTGTATAAATTGACGTATTAGAATTAGCAATTTTGTTCAACCCAAAAAATTTAGGCTAACCCAAAAAAACTTTTCAAGTATATTTTTTTACAATATAATAATAGTTCAAAATCTTACTACAATAGATAAATTGTTTTATTTATATTTTGTACAATTTTAATAAAAATTAGCTGCAACTTAAAAAAGTTTTATTAGCAGCATATATCAATTTTATATAAAATTTCAAAAAAAAACTATGTCCTAATATTATAAATTAATGCCTATATGCAAATGTTCCCTTTGTGTGATACGATTGAACAAACTTGCATATATGTGCATAACCTCTTGAAATTTAATTTTATAAGAATTATAATCGTTGTTACTGTAATTATGCATAGCTAATGTCATAATAGGATCATCATAATTATGTAATTTGTACAGAATTTGATCATTTGTATAATGCCTATTCTTAAGAGAAGCGCCATTTATCACCTGATTTTTTAGGTAGGTGGGAGGTAGAGCAATTATCAGGTCCTATATATAATATAATATATATAATATCTGATATATATAAATATATATTTATATATATTATTATATATATGTGATTTTTAATATTGAATAACTTTTGATCTACCAGTCTATTTTTGAAGATTTAACTACCAAAATGTTCGCCTTAGTGAGCCGATTCTAACAAGCCTAAAATCACTAAATTCTAATCACAGGATCCTAAGATCAACAAAGATTTGTATTCTATAAACAATTAATAATTAGATATGTCTAATTTGGTGCACATAAGTTCTATGATGAATACCACGTGCCATATTGATCAGAATCAGATTATTTTGGTACCATTCCATTGAGACTAGTGCTCCTAGGTCCAGCCTGGGTCTGGTCCAGTCCAGGACCGGTCAGGGATTAGACCAGACTCATACTCTAAATTTTAATAATTTCAAACTTAAGACCAGACTCAACTATGAGTCCGGTCTGGGTCTGGTCCGAAATCTGCAGACTGGTCTGAGTCCAAATATATTATATGTATTTTTTTGCATTGAACAAGTTTACTTAGTGCATTTTGTTAGAATAAATTAGTAAAATTTTATGAATAATAAGATTTTATAGAATTATATTAATAAAATTCTATAAAATCTTATAATTCACAAATTTTTACTAATTAATTCTAACAAAATGCACTAAGTAAACTTGTTCAGCACCTAAAAATACATTAAATCGGCAGGGTTGTTTTTATTTTACTTGAAATTTGGAGAAAAGATGCATAATTTTGGATTTTTGATCAAAAAAGTCAAATTTAAGCATCTTTTCTCCAAATTTCAAGTAAAATAAAAACAACACTGCCGATTTAATGTATTTTTAGGTGCTGAACAAGTTTACTTAGTGCATTTTGTTAGAATTAATTAGTAAAATTTTATGAATCATAAGATTTTATAGAATTTTATTAATAAAATTCTATAAAATCTTATAATTCACAAATTTTTATTAATTAATTCTAACAAAATGCACTAAGTAAACTTGTTTAGCACCTAAAAATACATTAAATCGGCAGGGTTGTTTTTATTTTACTTGAAATTTGGAGAAAAGATGCATAATTTTGGATTTTTGATCAAAAAAGTCAAATTTAAGCATCTTTTCTCCAAATTTCAAGTAAAATAAAAACAAACTAGCCGTTTTAATACATTTTTAGGTGCTGAACAAGTTTACTTAGTGCGTTTTGTTAGAATTAATTAATAAAAATTTGTGAATAATAAGATTTTATAGAATTTTACTAATAAAATTCTATAAAATCTTATGATACACAAAATTTACTAATTATTTCTAAATTAATGCACTAAGTAAACTTGTTCAACACCTAAAATAAATTAAATCAGCAGGATGGTTTTTATTTTACTTGAAATTTGGAGATAAGATGTTAAAATTTGTCTTTTTTGATCAAAACTCCAAAATTGTGCATCAAATCTCTAAATTCAAGTAAAATAAAAACAAACTAGCCGTTTTAATACATTTTTAGGTGCTGAACAAGTTTACTTAGTGCATTTTGTTAGAATTAATTAATAAAAATTTGCGAATTATAAGTTTTTATAGAATTTTATTAATAAAATTCTATAAAAACTTATGATTCATAAAATTTTACTAATTTATTCTAACAAAATGCACTAAGTAAACTTGTACAGCACCAAAAAATACATATAAATATATTTGGACTCAGACCAGTCTGCAGACTTCGGACCAGACCCAGACCAGACTCAGACTTGACTAAAAACCTGAATATAAAAAATAAATAATTTTAAAAATTACTATTAAAATTACACAAAAGTTGAACGATCTTGGGATCCTGTTATTGGATTTTGATGATTTTAGGCTTGTTTGAATCGTCTCACTGAGACGAACATTTTGGTAGTTGAATCGTCCAAAACAGACCAGTAGATCAAAATTTATCAAATTTTTAATATATATATATATTATTAAATTTTAACTAATCAAATGCTTAGAAAAATTATCAGGTGGGGGGTAGGGGGTTAGCTACTTAGTGAAACCCTAATTAGTTGATTTCTGGTGCTCCCCTAATGTATCCATAATTTGTCTATTACTATGAATTAATAATCAGTTGTCTCGATTATTTTTTTTAAAAATCAACTTATTTTTCAGATTGAGAATTTAGAAACATGATAGTTCGAGACTAGCAAGATAGTTAGTAGCACAGTAGTATTTTATTCTTTACTTTTTTTTAATACTGTACTAATTTTTTATGCAATAATGAATATAGCATGATAGTTTGGAACATAGCAAAATAGTTAGGTAGGATTATAGTATTTTTTTATATACAATACTAATGTTTCTTTTTTTAGTGTGATAACAAACATAGTATAATAGTAGAAGTATAATAGTTCAGGGCGTTAGTGATACATTAATATTTATATATTTTTTAATATATATAATATAGGGTAATAGTGTTTCTTTTTTTCTTTAGAATGGAACATAGCACGATAATGAACATACAATAGTAAAAGCATGATAGTTTAGGACATAACGAGATAGTTAATAGCATAGCAGTATTTTTTTTTATACAGTACTAACATTCCTTTTTTCTTTAAAATGGAACATAGTGTGATAATGAACATTACATGATAAAAAAATATGATAGTTCAGGATATAGCAAGATAGTTAGTAGCACACAATAGTTTTTTTTTTATATGTATATACAATACTAATATTTTTTTCTTTGGAACAAAACAGAGCACAATAACAAATATAGCACAATAGTAAAGCATGATACTATAATTCGGTATATTAATAGCATGATAATATAATATATATATATATATAATACTATGGTTTCTTTTTTCTGTATAACAGAATTTAGCGCAATAACAAATATACAATAGTAGAAGTATGATAGTTCAGGATATTGCAAGATAGTTAGTAACATAGTAGTATTTTTTTTAATATGATACTAACATTTTGCAAGCTATCTAACATATTTTGATAGTAGGTTTGGAATGTAACAAAATAGTTAGTAGCAGATAGTAATTGTTTTTTCTTTTTATATAGTATTAACATTCCTTTTTTATTAGAACAGAATATACACAATAGTAGAGGCATGATAGTTTAGGATATTAGTAACACAGTAATATTTTTTATTTTTTTATATCAGTACTAATATTTTTTTTCATTAGAATAGAATGTAATATAACATGATAATGAACATACAATAATAGAGGCTTGATAGTTTCGGAGTGTAGCAAGATAGTTAGTAGCACAGTAGTTAGTATGGGTATGCATAATAGTTTGAAACATTAGTAATACAATAGTATTTTTTTCTTTTTTTTATATAGTATGGGCGGTGCAGAAAGATTTGTACCTCAAAAAATTTTATAATCTTGATACTAAAAAAATTTTTTTTCTTGATTAATTATTAAAAATTTTTAGTATCAAATAAAATAGATTTTAATCTAACTTATTATATAATTTTTATTGGTTTAACACTGTCTAATTTAATAATTAAGCATGTACAATTTACTGTATTTGAAAAAAAATCAAAAATTTTTTTTAAAAAAAAAGATATTTTAATTAATTTCACAACCAATATGCAGTTCTATGAGCTTGTACAATGCAAGTGCTTTAATGTGCACATGATAAAGATATGATTAAAATTTGAGTAAAATTGAATCACTGGTTGTAAAGAAATTAAGCTTTAAATTGAGGTAATTTGATTTTTTTTTACTATACTCGTATATATAAATTACTATAGTAAATTATATAGTAAATATTTTTAAAAAAAGTTACTATTAATAAATTTTTTTTATTTTATTAATAAAATAATCAAAAAAGTTTATTTTTATCAATCCGGTAAACTAATAAATATTAAATTAAAAAAATTAAAAATTAATTTGTACAAAAAATATTTTAATCAGAGCTATTTGAGGTACAAATCTTTTTGCACTAGCCCATACTAATATATTGTGTGATAACAAATATAGCATAATAGTAAAAGCATAATTGTTTGGAATGTGACAAGATAGTTAGTAACACAGTAGTTAATATAGTATGCATAATAGCATAGGGTATAGCATAATAGTATGAGATTTAGCATAATAGTTGAACATAGTGAAATTTTAAAACATCGAGTTTGTTCATTATAGGCCCTTTGTATTCTTGAAAAAGGTGCCAGTGGCACTCTATTTAATCTTTGTAAAAACTATATAAAAATAAACTATATACTCTTTACCCTTAAATAAATTTACAAAAAATTGAAAAAGCCACAAAAATATAACAAAAAACTTAATTAAAAAAACTCACAAAAGAACTTGCCAGAAAACCCATTGAGAAATAACAAAGAACCTATTGAAGAACCCATAATAAATACAGTAATAAAAAACCTAAATTAACTACCAAAAAAATGGCATATAGCTTACCAAAAATATTTACCAAAAATAACAAACTTATTGAAAAAACTTATGAAAATAACAAAGAGTGTATACCAAATATAAAAAATTTAAAAAACCCTACTAAATTACCAAAGTATAAAACTACTAACTATAGCTCCAATAATAGCTATAATGATAACTCTAGCAATAGCTTTAACAACAACTCTAGTGATAGTTTCAATATTAGCTGGAGTAATAGCTTCAATAATGCTTTAGCAATATTTCAATAAATAACAAACCAAATTAAATGTTAATAAATATAAATAAAAAAAGCAATAAACCAAAAATAAAAAAATTTATTTATATGATTACTAATCTTAAATTTAATATATTTAATTGAACTCTTTTCAATGATCATTTGTACCAAACTTTTCTAAAAGACCAATCTATGAAAACTGGACATTTAATATATAAAATAGTAAATTAACTCTACTAAATAGTGACAGGAACTCGAGACTATCTATTGGGAACTAAAACATACTAGAAAAAAGGGACCTGGATCATCTTAGATGAACTTGATAGATGCCTCTCTCGAGTTGTAACTTTAGTGCTATTAAGCAAAGAAGTAGCAGGCTTAGATACTAGAATTTAGTTTTAAAATATGCTATTATTTACAGTGTAACTTCTACAAGTTCACTTTCTTTTTTACTCTCTTCTCTCGCCCTTTTGTAGAGTTGCATCAGTCCTGAAAAAGACCAGTTCAGGACCGGTCCCGAACTGGGACCGATAATGACTGAGGGACCATTAAAGGACCAGTTCTGGGACCGGTTCTTGTAAACATAACAGTGATATTTGTATTACCCAATCAAATTTCTTGATCAGATGTAACGTAGATTATATGATGTTTGTTTACATCTGACAGTAAATAATTACATCATTTTTGGCCAATAAAATCTTATGCATTAAGATTGATGTAATTATTAAAGGACCATTATGGGACTGAAGGACCAGACTGGACTGGGACTGTAAACACTATGATAACAGTCCTTTTAGGAACCGGACCGGTCCAGACCAAACTGATGCATCCCTACCCCTTTGGATTTTTTCAAAATTTTCACCAAAAAGTGGAAATTCTAGCTTATCTTTCCAAAAGATCAGTAGTATTTACTTTTTCTGAATTGGAAATATGATCTGAATTGGGACTGGTGCAGTGTTGGAAATTATATATTCACAGTGTTTACAGTGAACATAAATTTTTTTAAAAAATCAATGTTTTTATATTTTATGTTCATATAGTATGAACATAAAAAACCAAAAATTTTATATTTTATGTTCAAATAGTATGAATATAAATTTTAATTTTTATAATTTCTTATTCATAATTTATTAATATAAAGATTATATTTACCATATATTTCAAAAAAAACTACCTTTTTTTTGACGATTTTGAAAACAAAAAAATCTGTGAGTAGCTTATTTTTAGATATAATCAACTTTTGGTCAATTGCAAATAGTTATTATATTATAAAGTCTAAATTCTACTATGGTAACATATTTATTTTTGATATGAATATTATAAAAAAAAATTATGTTTACAAAAATCATAAAATTTTTTTTGAATTTCCAATACTGGACCGGTGTCATCATAAGTGAATTGTGGTCGTTATATACAAATAAAAGGGATAGCTAAAGCTAGATGCATTTATATGTTTTGATTATTTAATTAAAATTAGGATAAAAATTAGTTAGAATTAGGATTAGAGCTTGGTTTATAAGTAAAATTGTCTTTTAGACATTTTTTATTAATGCTCTTAGATATGTTTAGAAACTCATTTTATTTTTAGCATTTTTCACTTTTTTCTTTGTTTTTGTTTTATCAGACTAATCTGTAAAGATCAAAATTTAAGATTTGATTGGCTTTTTATCATGTGAATGCACCTGCTTTAGACAACCCCAAATAAACAATAAATGATATAGTTGGATCTGGAGAGCACGTGAAAATTTTCTTAACATTTTTGTTAGTTTTAGTCTTAATAGCTTTTTCTCGTTTTTTTCTATACATATTACATATTGATAGATTTAATTTATATAGTATTATATAATTTTTATTATCTCGTACAGATATAGTAGCACCTTTATTTTTAATTTTTTTCACTTTTTCTTTGTGTTTTTTTTTATTTTTTTTATTGGTTGTTTTGGTTTTTCGTTTAGGGTTAGTTGTTTTGTCCCTTATTTAATCTTTTCAAGTAATGCTTCTGAGATCTCTGTTTTGTTACCTAAAGGTACATTTTTTTCCTTTTTTATTCTTTGTTATGAATAGCTTAAAGAAAAAGTTTTTTAGAAAAATAGATTATGAAGTAGGTAGCTAAATACCAGTTATACACTATTTGATGTATTGAAGAAAGCTGATGCTTACAAAAATTAATGCAGTAACCAAATTTGGGACTTATTTAAAGCAGTCAGGTTTGTGTCATTTATTACAGTTAGAATATATATTATATAACCCCTATATTATTCTTTTAATAAAGATCAGACCAGTTATAACAGATTAAAAAATACCTAATTATATAAGAGTTGCTATAGTAACTATTTACTATTGTCTTTTGGCTTTATTTATTTTTTATTTTTTATTAGAGAATAACTATGCTTAACCAGAGAAAATCACCTTCCCAGTTATACTACAGGATCTACATATATATTTGCACAACAGATTTATATGTTATATAATTTTTTTTTGTTGTATTGTTTTTTTTATCATACTATCTTTTCTTTTTTTGCCTTGGATATCTTGCTCTGGTTTGTCATTGTTGGTGTCATTGTTGGTTTCGTAGTATTTGGTATTTTGTTGTAGCTGTGTTTTTCACCGTTATTCGGTTCATCATTTTTAGGTGTCAGTTTTTCAGAATTACCAATTTTGGTATTGTCATTTTCGGTATTGTCATTTTTGATGTCGCTATTTGTAGGTACTTTATTTAGCTTAGGCAGTGAAATTTTGGTTGAAGCCGTTGTATACTGGCAATGTTACTTGTATGTTAGTGCCTTCATCTTTTTAATATTTTTGTTATTTTCACATTGTTATTTTCATGATAGTTACTAATTGCTTGTTTTTTTCGTTTGGGTTCCAGTATCATATTGGCTTGTGTTTGTGGATGTCTTTGCTATAAGTCAACATAAAGGCATCAAGGTTAGTGTTAGAATCAGCTGGAATTGTGGCAAAATCTGGGAGTGGTATATAATGTTTTGTTGCTGATTCTATGTAAAAAAGTTGTACGAGTTGGTGTCAGGAATGCTCGAAATAACACAGATCTTGTAGCATGGTTACGAAAAGACACAGTAAAAATTACATCAAAGATTAGCACGTAATATCATATTATATGAAATAGCGCATTCAGATGATATTTATGTATATGTTACAGACGTGACATGTTGGCTTATGATACGTGTTGAGTCATTTTGTAGAAAGAGAAAGGTCAGTAAAAGATATTTTTTTAAAAAAAAAGCAATATCTCATAATTTTGCTAATGAAGTATCTTAAAAAATTTTTTACAAAATTTTGCTTTATATGCAATTAGCTAATTAGCTTGTTGTTTACTTATGTAAATTTATGTTTAATAGCTAATCCACATTGTTATCGTGGTAATACATAAATTCATGTTCATTACCCATGCCAAATTATGCTGATTCAACTAGCAAAACATGAGCCATTTATATAGATTAAAGCTATATATTAGGGTTAGAATGAAATAGTAGCAAAGTTAGTGTTAGATAGTAGTACAAATTTGGGTTAGAATTGAACAGAATTAGTATAAGAGCTGAAGGGAAAGGGTTAAGGTTAGGGTTAGGCTAATATTAGGTGAAAGTGATAAGATAAGGGTAGTGTAGGATTAGGGGTAGGCTAGTATTAAGTGAAAGGGTAG
The DNA here is from genome assembly GCA_003550325.1 of Gigaspora rosea. Taxonomy (NCBI): domain Eukaryota; kingdom Fungi; phylum Glomeromycota; class Glomeromycetes; order Diversisporales; family Gigasporaceae; genus Gigaspora; species Gigaspora rosea. The sequence goes on from QKWP01000426.1 coordinate 175,490, forward strand.
ACTATATATTTTAAAAGGGGCTTTGTATATTATATAAATAAAATATGAAATATTTCTGGTGTCGTGTTTTCCTTGTAATGCGGTTTGTGCCATCCAGTTTGGTGTTTTTCTTTCACGTCTGGTAGAATCTAATTTGGTAATTCTTGTAATGCATTTTTTCTTGTCGTAAATGTCGCTATATGTCTTTTCTTTTGTCATTTGCATCATCGAATTTGGTTCTTTAGTCACAGGTTAGTGCTTCTTACGCGTACAGCTAAGTATTTCATTTCTTTTGTTTTCAGTTTCATTTTTCGTATTAATGCAGTACTAACTCTTCATTTTGGGTATTGAATCGTTCACGTCATTTGTGCTTTTCTTTTTGCTGCTGTTAATTGGAATGCTTTCATTGTTTGTCGAGTTTTGTTGCATTATATTGGCACTTTTTTCATCAGTTTAGTGTTTTCTTGTGTGATTATAGAAATAAGTTTTCCATTTTTTGTTCTGTATTATGTTGGTGTACTTTTCTTTTCTTTAACAAGATTATTCGGTCTATGTAGTTGTCGGGTATCATTCTTTTGGCATTTCTTCCGAAGTCTTTGTCTGTCGTATGCTATTAGGATATTGTTTGTGCTGGTCATTAATTGGGATTTAGTTAGGATTAGGATTAGGGTTTGGATATAGTTGATCGTGCTAGAAATCTAGAAAAATGGAGCAATGTGGAGGTAATAGCTATAGCAAGCGACTATTGAGTTTGCTTTGCTTACCCTCATAGGTGTTGCTGAGTATAATCAAAGCGTAATATATTTGTTTCCTTAAAATTTTTAATTAATGTATATTATAGTCATATTATATAAAAATTATGTAAAAAAGTATGCAGTATTATGATGCGATTAATCGCATAATGTATAATTAGTTATTAAAATTTTTTGGTTACACAAAAGGATGGTGATATCACCACTGGTTATAAGTAGTAATATTCTTAGTTTTAATATATATTTTAGCAAAATTTTAAATAAAATTTTTAGTTTGTTATTGTAAAATAATTTTTTGAATTTGTACAGAATTTAGTACAGAGAGATAACAGATACTCATTAAAATATATATATATATAATTACTATAAACTTTGAATTTTTGATATTTTTTTCTCTATATATTAATTTAAAATTAAGTTTTTTAGAAATATAAAACAAGAAAAAAAGAAAAAATAGTGCTTAAAAATTGAATTAAAATTTTGCTAATTTTGTACAAAACAGAAAAAGGATCTTCCGCAACTCTATCCATCGATCACCTGTACCAACAAATATGCTAACACTTCAGAAGTAAAGTCTCAAAGAAATAGAGAAAAACCATCGATTACATACAACCTGGCAGCTGTTATTTAGGGATACAGTTAACTAAGTATTTGCTAATAATTTTAGAGTTTGTCACTCACCACAAAACCAGCACTTGTCGTTTAGAGGTAAAGTTCATAGACTACCTGCCAACCAGTGTTTAAAATAGCATAGTAAAAATTTGGATCCACCGGTATTTTGATAAAATTTTGAGCAAAAAAAACAGTTTTTAATATATAAAAACAGGATTTTTTTGCTTTGCACCGGTAAATTTCAAATCCTATTTTAAATACTGCTGCTGACAAGCTTAGAGTTTATCACTTACCACAACCTGAGAAGTCTTTGGCGGCTCTTTAATCGATTTTGAACTATATGGGAAGAACCACTGTCTCTACTAAGGCTACAGGCGAACTTGTTTTGGTGTCGTTGTTCTGTGGAGAATTTTCAAAAAGTGGGTGACTTGGTAAAAGTGGGCGATTTGGCTTACCCCTCCAAAAGATCTGCAGTGTTTACTGCTCCCAAAAAGGAAAGGTACTTACCTTATTGGAGATAATCGTCATGACTGGCTTGGAAACAAGTAACGTGTAAGGACGTGCGAGATCTATGGGGAAACTACTGGATGAAGATTCTAGAAGCTCTATCTCAAGCAGTCCGGGTCATATGACTGCTTTTCATTTAACATACTGTGACTTGGGCCAGTTAGTTGGAACAAGGTTATTGATGTTAACAATTTTTATTTTAGAAGTCTGAGTCAAAGTTATAATAACTTTGTTCAGCTAACTTTGGGCCGCGGGTAAAGATTAATTGGTAGCGGAAGGCCATCATGAAGCCCAAGTTTAGCCTATTATATAATAGTTAGATATTATTTCCTTCTGCATGTAATAATATTGAATTAATAAATAAAGGTCGAGCAAGGTCTCAGTTGTAAAACAAAAAAAAAATAATAATAATTTTGTACAAAACAAACATATAACTTTGCCAAAAAAAAATATTTGCTATTTTAAAATAGTATATATAAAAACATGCTCTAAGCAATTTTACTTTTTTTTTTTTTTAAAGTGCCCGTCTTGGGACTTAGGAATTTTAATCAAGATATTAGAGCCGTTGGTATCCTCTAGGGGAGTACCAGCATTTGTTACATAGATGAGGATACATCTAGCTATACATACACTTTTGGTGTCTAATTTAAGTAGTCCACCCAAGGGTTCTACACTAGCTGCCATACCTGCAACCCAACTATGGGAATTGACTATTTAAACCCTCTGGTCCTAGACGAGGATACATCTAGCCACATGTACCCTTTTGGTGTCTAATTTAAGTGGTCCGCCCAAGGGTTCCACACTAGCTACCATACCTGCAACCCAACTACAGAAATTGCCTATTTAAACCCTCTGATCCATGTTCCACCTGCTAACCCATCCTGTATCACCAAAACAGGCCCGTTACATAAGTCAGTCAGCAAGTTCCGGATACTTATCCATTGTCTTAGGACCCAGCTGGGTATTCCCGGTCCTGTTATCCTCGACGGGAGACTTGGTAGAGCGGTACTGTCACATATCAGGTATTTACCTACACTTCAGTACTTATTGCTATGGCCGAGGCAACACTTGCGTGACAGGGTTACCCCTGTCCTCTTACCAATACCTATTTCTGCCCTTGTAAGTTCGCTCTAACCCCGGTACCCACTATCACTTTTCTACCGGTCCTTCACCGGTTTCTCAGGCTTCCAATCCAGTTGGCCCGGGAGTGTTGATCTACTCGGCATTAGGTGCCATCATGGTTTTTCTCCCCCTGGTACCTACTTCTATAACATAGGTCCTTTTCCTCTGGTACGACTCCGGCGGCCAGGTTGGTGGACCCTCTCCTCCGAAGGTCATATCGTCCAGTTCTCCAGCTCCGGTTTCTGATATTCCAGTTTTGGTAGCACCATCAAAGATCTTTGCTACCTCCTTACTCGGGTCTTGCCAAATGGGTTTCTGTTTCCCCGGTTCCTTGGATTTGTCTGTGTCATGAGGCACTACTTCGCCCAAAAGCTCCTATTCGAGATGTTAACCAAGGACTACAAGTAATGTACCCAACTAATCGATAGGAAACAGTTACCGGAACACAGGTCTATTTTTCAAAGCGACGTCAGTGGATTTGAACCCTAGACCTGCCACTTGGGGGATGACAACTTACCATCTTTTCTAAGTCGCCACACCCTTTCTAAGCAATTTTACTTATGAATTAAAACTAGATTACTTAGTAAGAAAAATAGTTTATATATGTATTAAATTAAAATTTTTGTTTTTCAATATAAAATTTTTTTATTAAAGTACTATTTTGGGCTTTTAAGCAAAGTTTTTGTTGTTTGGCATGTAATTTTGCTCATATCTAGAATAAAATGCATTTTTTTGAACCTTTTACTAAATGAAAATAGGATTAAAGTTAGAAAAAAAATTTTTTTCTTAATACTAGTTAATATTTTTAAAAAAATTTTTCTAAATTAATTTCTATTTTTTATTTAATAAAATGTCTAAATTACATGCCAAACATTTTTGTTTAAGAGCCCAATGTAGAATACTCTAATAAAAAAAAAATTTATATTAAAAAATAGAAAATTTTAACTTTAGCACATAGATAACCCATTTTTCTTACAAGTTAATCTACTTCTAACTCATAAATAAAGTTGTTTAAAGCATGTTTTTATCTATATTTATTATCTTAGAATTAGCAAATATTTGCTTTTTGCAAATTACATTTATGTTTTGTACAAAATTAGCAAAATTTTATTTGATTTTTAAGATTAATTATTTTTTCTTTTCTTGTTTTATATTTCTAAAAAATTAAATTTAAGTTAATATATAGAAAAAAAATATTAAAAATTCAAAATTCATAGTAACTTTAAATACTAAATATTGGTTTAAATTTTTTAATTATTCTAATATATTATAGGTAGTGATATGCAATATCAGAATCTACATGTAATTCCATGCAGAATCCTGTATATAATGCACAAAATTTAAAAATCCTGCCAGAATTTTTTAATATAAAATTATCTGGTCTGCATTAGTATGTTATCTGGCCCTATTAACATGTTATGTGATCTACTAGGACTCTGAATAATTTATATAAAGTCATATTTGAAAAATTGCTAATAGAGGTCCTTTTTTTAAAAAAGGTTATATTTGAAAAGTAGGTATTGGATAAAAAGATTATATTTGAAAACAGCTAAATAGCAAAAAAGATATATTTAAAAAATACTAATAGGGGTAATTTTTATAAATCTTATATTTGAAATGTGCTAATGAAAATATAAAATTAAAACAAAATAGTGTATAATATTTAAAATATAGCTTATATATACCAATATAAAAGTGCTAACCAAAAAAATTTACTATGATGCTCAAATATAAGCTTATATAGATTATTTAGGGTCCTGGCCTGCTTTAATATAAGCAGGCTAATTTCTAATTAGTAATTAATATATATAAAAATACTATGCATCCATTAACTTTTCAAATTTGTTTTTTTAATTATAAATATATATATGTATATATATAAGTACAGAAATAATGCACAAACTGTATATTAAAATAAATTTTTAAATTGATATTATTAATAAATTAGAGAATATAGATACCAAGAATAGGGCACTAACATTTATTAGATAATATTTTAGGGGGTGGAGGGGTCAAGAAAAATCTTATATAGTTAAATTTGATTGGCTAAAATTCTATTTATAGATCTTACCTGGGGGTGGGGTAATCCCCTATAGTAAATGGATATTAGATAATAAATGTCAACGCCTATGTTGTGTACTATAAGTAAATATCTCTAATCTAGTGATTATTTACTAGTAATAAGTAACAAATCATTTATATGATATTGGATAATTAGTAAAATTAAAGTGATTATTTAATCAGAATGAGTGCTTATGAATTTTGTATATATATAACCCGGATACATATAAAATTTTGTACATATGTACCTGATTACTTATAAATTTTAATACATTTATACCTGGTTATGCATTTGATTGCTTATAAATTTTTATATACATATGATTTGATTTCTTTGTTACTATTATAATTTTTAAATTTTTTTTTTAAGGTGAGGTCATGCCTCGAAGACTTTTATTGTTACTGTATTTACTTGAAATAACGTGCACCTGCGCATTATTTCGAGGGAGGTGCGTTATTTCGAGTACGCGCATGGGCGTTATTTCGGGGAAAGGTCCAATTTCTAAAAAATTGTCTGTTATATATGTGCAATGCATAAAAAACCTGTATTTCTTAATTTTATATATAGCCTTTCTGATCTAAGTCAGATTTTTTGACTAAAAAAATTCTTATTTCTGCTTGTTATTTGAATTCGTTATTTCAGCAGATTATTAATTCAGCATTTGGAGTGTTTGTTATATTGGGACGCACATGGGTGTATTTCAAAACCTACATGCTATTTTATGAAAATGCAATCTTCGAAATAATGCTCATATGCGTTATTTCGAGTAAATATGGTATATGTTTGTATATATTATGTGATACAATGTTATACTATTCAAGTACTACAGACTCAGACAAATTTTTAAATTTTTAAATATATATTTATATAATAATATTATAAAAGTGAATTAATTAAATTAAGGCAAATCTGAATTGAAAATTTTAATAAATATAAGATTTAAATAATGGTTTAAAAGTAGACAAAATATATATATACATTTTTATTTATAATAAATATATTTATAAAAAATAATTATTATTTTAATGAAAAATTATATTTCTAGTGATAATTTATATATATAAATTTTATTAATTGTAAAAAATTTAGGAATTCTACTTGATTTCATGAATTCTGTACAGATCCTGCATGTAATTTTGCATTATGTGTGAGATTTTAAAAAAAAATCAGAATTTGCCTATTATTAATTATAGAGCTAATTGGCATGCATACTAAACTTTGTTAAAACAATGAACCATATAGAGGTTGGAACCAGTTTTATTTTTACAATTCAGATTTAATTTTGCAAATTCAGCTTAAACCAGTTTTAACCTGAATTTAAATAAACCTGAGAATTTGGTTTTGCAATTTTAATAAACTTGTAAAACCAAATTAACCTGAATTTAAAAAAACTGGTTTTCACAGTTGTACTAAACTAGTAGTTAGAATATTCAAATGTTTGTGCTTAGAGTAGCTTGATATATTATAAATTAGAATAGATTGGTTGTGCAACCAAAATTCAGCAGATCTGGGATGGAAGGGATTGAAATTGATAAATTTTGCTAATAATCCATATTAAATAAAATTGCTGAACACTAATTTTGCTATAATATAGTTAGTTATTATTATTAATAAATGCAGCCTAATCTTTGCCAAATTTGAATTTATGTATCTAAAGCAATATGTTAAGAATAGTTTATATATTCTTATTTCCATTATATGATATATATACCTTAGAGTAATAAAAATACCAAATCCAGTATGCTCAATACAGTATCAGTATACTACTAGTATACTGCACTAGCAAATTCTGGAACAACTGATAAAAATTATTTTAGCTATATTTGATAAGTTTCTGAATTTGGTGTTATTGAAATTTGATTTTGGTAAATTCAAAAACTTATCAAATTTAGCTAATCAAGTTCTATCAGTTAACCAGAATTTATAAAAATAGCTATATGTAAGATTTGTAATTGCTATTCTAGATAGCAGTAATTATATACTCTGCATAGCTATATTTGTGGTATTTGATTTTTCTGTTTTATTAAATTTAATAAATCCAGTTTTATTAAATTCAATTTTTTAGTTTTATTTGGTTTTATTAGATTCAATAAATTCAGGTTTATTAAATCCAAATATAAAATATTGAATCAGGTTGAACCAGTTTTAAATTTGGATACAACAATTCAGTTCCAACTTTTAGCTATGTATATATTAACTAATAGAGAGTACACTTATAAAGATTTGACTAATTTTTAATTTGTTAAAGATAGTAATGATAGTTATTAATATAATTTCAAATTAATTTAATTTATTTATTTTAATTTCTAATTCTATTTCATTTTTAAGTTATTTTGATTATTGTACAAATTTTTAAGATTTTATAAAATTTTTAACAACTCATCTTTAGATTTTTGCTACAACCTATGATAGTTTGGATAGTCTAAAGTATAAATAGAATTTAGCAATAAATTAATAATTGCTATAAGTTTTTTTTTGTATAGTTTTTTTTATTCATGGTAGCAGCAGCTTCTTGAGCAGTAATAGATATTGGTCAAGATAAGAAATTTGGCTTGTTGTTATTTAAAGTTTTATTAATAAATATTATAATTTTTTACATGCTAAATTACTAAAATTTTTTAGTTGTTCACTAAGTAGATGTTCTTTTTCAAGGCTTTTAAAGTATAATTATTATTTTGAGGATTTAAAAAGTTTGTTTACATAAATAAACCCAAAATTGCTATAATTCTAATATATAAACTGATATATTTGACCTCTAGAAGATTTATTATTTTATGCTTGATTATATTAAATAATATATGATGTAGCTAATTATATTTTAAGTATAAAAATAATTTTTTAAATACAAATATAGTTTTATTAACCTTTACAAACCATATTTACTATTCTCCAATGTTTTTTGAAGATATTTATTAACCTCCTCAAGAATAGCATCAAAAACCTTGATATTGATTGCTATATTCAAATTATTAAATAACTAATATAATTCTATATATTGTTTAATCTAGGATTTAATCATATTAATTGTACTTTATATATTATTTCAAGATAAATAGTATATAGAATATCTATATCCAGACTATATTGGTGCAAATATATGTCAAGCTGCACTTTCTACAATAGTAAATTGTTTCTAATTCCTATATAAAAATTAATAACTGCCTAAATTTGATGATAAATATCTATAATAATTATTATATGACGAAGTGATACCTGAGTTATTAGCTAGTAAAATTTGCTATATAGTGTGAAATTTGCTATATATATCACATGAGGATCAAAATTTGCTTTTGTATAATAAAAAACAGCTAAACTTAAATTTACCAAAACTTCAACTCAAACTTAGATTTCACTCTACATAGCGAATTTTACTAGCTAGTGACTCAGGCTTCACCCTGTTCTATTATTATTATATTATATAAAAATTTTATTTTTTTTTAAACCAGCAGCCCTGCTTTTATTAAATAGGTAGTAATATATTTACGTTATTCTAGTTACGGTAAGTTATAATGCTACACTATACTTTTCCGGCTACTAACTAAAATCCTCCTTTTTAATAAAAACTCACTCGATACTGAAGTACCCAGGTGCGACCTGCCATGACAACTAGTTCTCCTCCTACAGGTACCCGCAACTCACTGCAAGTATTCTGTATTCACCGAATGGTTGTTGTTAGCCTTGTCAGGATCGCCTTTTTCTTTAAATCCTTCTCACCTAGCTTCGATGGTGGAATAATTTTACTCAAAATCCAACATAAGAAAAAAAAATTTAAACGAAATCTAAAGGAAAGTATAAAAAAGGGAAGTACTACTAAACCTAAATGAATTACCAAAAAACAAAACAAAAAGGAAAAAAGAAACAAGATGAGAAAAACAAAGAAAAGACTAATTCTGACAGTTACGAAATGAAATGTATCAAATATAAAATTTATATAATACTGTATAGAAACTCTACTCAAGTATTATATGTTTAGGAAGAAAAGAAAACAAACAAAAAGAAAAATCGCCTTGTAGCAAAGTTTGTAAGAAATTTCTTCGTACGGTCCAAAACATCTCTGACACGTCATTCACTGTTTACATCATAGCGTAATGGTCCACTCGTGACGTCGATACCAAACCGGTAGGCGTTCCCGATTTGGAAGGAGAAACACTGCCAATCTTTTGGAGGGGGTAAACCAAAATGCCCACATTGTTGAAATTTCGAAAATACCAAATGAGCGGGAGGGAAGTACACCAAGTTATAAAGACTCGAAAGAGTTACGCTATACAGAATATAATATCTAACCAAGCACTTTTTTATGTTTCCACATCCAAAAACCTTGACAAAACTAGCTACTTTCCAGACTTCTGCCGAGAGGCCTCACTTAGGTAAGTCATTTTTTCAACTCTATTTCAGTAACGACCGCTTTTGGTTCCATAGAAACCAAACACACAGTGAATGGCCTTGAGCCCCAGCTGCTGAAAGTGGAGTTTTGTTGCATGTTACATATAATAACTGTATAGTTTTCGTAGGTCAGCTTTCTTGAAAAATTTTGTGCGAGGGATCGTTAGAAAGAGTTTGTATTTATATAAAAATTTTAAATATATTCATATTTTATTAAAAACTTACTTGTTTAAATTTTTATTTAAATATATGATCAATTTGTTTTTTTTGCCCAGTCTAGATAGTTATCAACTGAGTGATTTTTTGTTGCAGCTATATATGGCCATAATACTCACATATTATTATTACAAATAGAGTTTATAATTTGTGATAATTAGTACACTTTTTAAAAACCCAAGTTGGTTTTCAGTTTTATATCCTTGAAGAGTAGCAAAATGTTTAATATCAATCAACCTTAAAAAAATAAGTTAATAAAAATAATTTTTATATCAAAAGATATAACTCATATATTTAGTAAAAAAAAAATATAATAGTAGTACCAATTTAATTCTACAAATGACATGGGCATATTCATCTCTTTATGTAAAGTACCAGAAATCAATATAAGCTATGGAAAGTCTTTTTAATTTTTGAGCTAGAGTACAAGAAACACTATCACAGGTAACAGTAACCATTTTCACTTTTTTTGGTTTATTTCTGTAATATTTTGTATATTTTCTAGTACTTTTTTGATATCTTTTATTGAGTTAAAGTTAATTCTAATGGGTCTGGTACATGCATTTCAGGAATAACAATATTGTGTTTAGAGTTCAATTGCTGTGTAATATATAATTATTACTGTCAGTAATCCAGAATATATACTGAGTCATTTTCATTCAATAAAGATCAAGAAATAACACACATTATTGGCATAAATCAAAAAATGACAGAACACATAAATATATACAGTCGTCACTTCTATAATCACCAAAACCATCGCATCCTATTTTGGTGATTGTAAAGAGGTGTGACTATAAATAAAATACCTATTATAGTCATGTGATCAAAAGCCAATAAGTAATATATTTGCACATATTTGAAATACTATTAAAAATTTAATTCAGTGGCCCAATTTAGATTAAACAACTACCAGAGTATTTGACTCAATGAGACGATTCTAAAGAGTCCAAAATCATCCAAATTTAATTACAAATGCTAAGATTATTAAGGATTTTTCACTCAGATGTTTAAAATTTAATCAATTCTTAAACATGTAAAATGATACAAATCGTTAACAATCTCAGGAGCGTGTGATTCGATTTTAACGATTTTGGGCTCATTAGAATCGTCATATTGAGACGAACATTTTAGTAGTTGTTTCATCCAAATCGGGTCATTGGATCAAAAGTTATTTGCTGTCAAACCTTTAAAAGCTTTAATAGATAATTTTAAATATATGTAAATATGAAAATTAGCAATCAGATTTATAATCCGTATTTAGTTGAAAATTGGTGACTATAATGAGGGTTTTTATTAATAAAATTGTTAATCAAATTTTTATGGTGATAATAATTATAAGCGATTTGTGACTATAATGAGGTTTTTTTTACTATGTTTGAGTCCGTCGCACAAAATCTGGTGCTTAAATACACTCAAAATAACATTTATACAAATCTTTAGCTCAGTAAAAAGCAGAAATATGCATTGATATAGTATAGACAATTCTTATATGATAGAAACTAATATTGATTTTTTAACTTGCAGTATGTGAACTAAGCGAAGTTTTATATTGTTTACTTGAGATAGCATATGTTACAGTAAGAAATTTAAAATGATATTGTATTTTATTTTCATTCCTTTTATCATGTTTTTTTTTTACAGTATAAAGATATATTTATGGACGCATGTCCTGGTGTGAAAAATATAATTTCTCTAGCCAAGGTATCCCACTTACTATTTTTTTTGTTCCTGACTCAACATGGGTCTATATTTGTCAGGAAGTTGTATATTTTTACCAACAAATGTATCTAACCCTTTTTGGTACATAGAATATGGAAATGGTATTGCATAATCATATGATGCATCGAAAAAAAAAACCAATTTAATGATTACCCTTCAGCAACACAGCCCCAAGGAATAATTCCAACCTTTATAGTAAAGATTAACAGATTAGTTTATCATACCATCATTATATTTTTGAAACCCATGCCAATTTTAATAATTATTTACGCACATCATATTCAGCACAAGCAGGTTGTAAATCAAATTCCAATGACCGATCTAATAAGTTATATCGCGTTTGTAATCCAATAAATCGGCTTATATAAATTAACAGTTATGTTACTTTTTATCGTTAAAATATGTGAGATATACCTCCAACCACGCAAATCAGCCAACATATTTGCACTACTAACAACCCATGCTGGTGCATCGACATAGAGTACCTGCATTCAAATACTAATAATTAATTATACAAATTAACATGCTAAGTATTAGATATCAAATAACCTACTTTGCCACTTCTAACAACATCATCTAAAGAACGCATTACTTCTTCAATAGGAGTACGAAAATCCCAAATATGAACATACAAAAGATCAATATATCCAGTGCCCAGTCGTTTAAGACTTTCATTGACGTTTTCGGTAAGAGATTTACGGTGGTTTCCACCTTTAAGAAAAGAAAGGGGATTTCAGAACTTTTTATCAAGAGTATACAATTTCATGAAATAAGTAATAAATTTACCTGCATTTGGGTTAAACTTAGCGTTTTGTGCCATAGAGGTAGCATTTGCTTGATAAATTTATGAAATAAAAAAAAATAAATATATAACATGAATAAGGAATTTTTTACAATGAAGCAAATAACCAATTAACATACAAGAGTATTTGGTGGCGAGTACAACTTGAGAACGTTTATCAGCGATTAATTCTTTCAGAAATTGTTCGCTCTTTTCGTTATTTAATAAAAAAAATTAGTGTATAGCATATACTAGAGAACTTATTATGATCAATATGTATCAGTCATTACCTCACCATAATTGTATACGTTAGCAGTATCTAAAATATAAAATAACTTTCGTGTTTAATATTATTATATAAGAATTACGCAATATAAAACCAATGATGTTAATTGACTCCAATAATTGTAAGCCAACTTTGATTTATAAAACATCGCTTTTTAACGGGTTTTAGTCAATAAGAAACTCGTAGAAAATTATTGTTCTTTAACAATAATTAATGAACTTCACTAGTACATGAACTAAATTATACGGGGTTGAAAATTTTGGATAAATTTTGACTATTCCTTCATTGATCGAAAACTAAAGCAAACCTATTAAATAAAGAATCTAATATTTTATATATCATATTTAGACTAAAAGCAAAATCGGTCAACTATTGCTGCGGAATCAATTAGTAATTTATATCGATGGTTTCAGATCAAAATCCCAACAAACAAAATTGAAATCCCTAAAAAGACAGCTAACATTAAGCTAACCCTTGCTAACTTTGTTGGGATTTTAAATAGATCCCATATCGATATAAAATATAAACATACCGATGAAATTTCCGCCTTTTTCAAAATAACAGTCGAAAACCTCCTTAGACCCCTCATAATTCGTACCGAATCCCTATTCAAAATGTATAAAATAAAATAAATGATTTTAAATACAGATAACTTTATGCTGAGAGATTATAACGTGGAAAAAATCTTACAAATTTTTCGCCAAAAGTCTTTAATTGAAACAGTTTGAAAAATATTAGCTTAAAAAGTATAATGATGACGATATTAAAAATAAAAGTTATACCATCGTGCCAAGGCATAGAGGAGAAATTCTCAAACCACTACGCCCTAGAAGAACATAATCGTCAAGATCTCCAATGGTATCTTTAACATCTGTCGAGTCTTGTGCCATTCCGTAAGTTTTTTTTAACGTAACTAAAAGGAATATCGACGAAACTTATAAAATATATAAGTGCGTACATACTAGTTAAAAAATCCCCATTTGGCCCAATTGTTCTACGGTACTGGATCTTCCGAATTCACTGAAGTCGCAGAATTTGCCTGCCTGTAAACCCAAATTTGGGGTTCTGTCACGCAGGCACATGTCTGCCGTCAGGGCCTCAGCGGTATGTATGTACGTACTTCCGAAAATTCCGCGTTGCGTTGTGTAATCCAAAGAAACAATATTTTATATATAATATAATTATATTTGCATAATCATTAGTTTAAATAAAAAAACCTACTGTTTATTATAGCCTTTAACTTCACCAGGAACGGAATTAAACGAAGCGTATGACCTATTCTAGAAAGATAGACATACGGCACCAAAATCTAATCTCCGTTTGGTCAATGTGATCATATTGAGATAGCTACGTATGTACGGTTCAGAAAACTTAAAAACCTTAATCTCTCTGTATAGAAATAAATTTCTGTGTATGAGGAATTTCTCAATCCCTTTGCATATGTTAAAGTCATATGTACTTAATAGCAACTATTTCACACACACTGCTGAACTTAAAATAAGCCGATAGAAATAAATTTCTGTGTATGAGGAATTTCTCAATCCCTTTGCATATGTTAAAGTCATATGTACTTAATAGCAACTATTTCACACACACTGCTGAACTTAAAATAAGCCGATGCTAAATTTAGCTTATTTCCAATGACATTTATTCTATATAAGGGTTTGAGATTTTAGATTTCTTTCATAGTACATACGTACGTACATAATTATGGATAGGAACATGTGCAACTTGCAGCGTGCACAGAATGTTTAATTTTAGCGTTAGTCTTTATAATCTAGGTCAACTTACGCGTACCGTAAAAGATCATATACAAGATTCCCCCATATATCAGACCCACCCTCATTTTTTACTAATTAATTTCTTTTTTTTTACTAATTAATTTCTTTTTTTTTACTAATTAATTTCTTTTTTTTACTAATTAATTTGTTTGGTGGAATGTAAGAGACCCGTCTTGTATATGATCTTTTACGGTAAATTTGAAATTTACAGATTTACCAATCCTAGTCACATGTTATTATGTTACGCGCGAATATTTACTGTTAAACTATACTATACATCCTACTTTTAATGAGCAATCTCAGAGTTATTAGTAATAACTTATCTGGTAAGTTGTCGTGATAAATTATCATATAAATTTTGGTAGTAATTTACCAAAATCCCGACAAACAAAATCCCGATAGATCACAACCTCGAAAAAAAACAAACTCCCGACTGTCAAAAATCTCAACAGTCAGAATTGGCTTCAATAAAAAATGTCGGGAGGGCAATTTTATTATAAATCATGCCTTAACTCTAACTTAATCAAGAAAACATACGAATTTTGTTTTGTGAACACATGGCATCATTAGTATAATAGTATAAGAATTTTCATTTGTTGAGATTTTTGGCTGTCGGGATTGTTTGTCAGGATTATGACCTGCATCCGTGAAATTCATCTTCGAAATTATTAAATGCAAATGATATAACATATTAAATTTACAAATAATGTAACTTATGTCAAATTATTAATCAAAGTAAATTGAGAAATTGCATAGAACACATATAACACAATTGTAGATTCACTTTTCATTTAGCCGACTTCACGCAAAGTGACAATTTATTAAAAATATATACCCAGGCAACTAATCAAATGATAATTCTAACCCCATGTGATTTCAAATGAAGTGAGCAGCACCGCAATTTCAGGTTTTAATAATATAAATCATTTAAATTTTATCAAACAATTTCATGATAAACAGTATTCATTGATGGTTCCATGCTTCAGATTAGATTTTGACAACTATAATCTGAAGCCTGAAATTTTGTATTAAATTTCAAAGACAATCTAAGTCAGGTTGTCCCATTCGGATTCACTTAAACTTGAATTTGTTCAAACTACGGTTAACTAGGTTCATTTGAACCCAAATTCGGGTCAATTTGACTAATTCAAGTTCAATTGAGTCTAAATTAGACTGCTTTAGATAAAATGAATGAACTAAATTCACTTGTGGCTTAGCCCGGAGACCGGATGTGCCCTTGTTTGTAATAATTTTTAATTTTTTGGACCATACACAGTGCTATCAGGTGGTAAATTGCCATCGTAAATTACGGTAATTTATTAGACAATTTACCAACGATGTAGTATACATATTAACAAGAAACGCTTCAGGCAAATCAGTGAGCTATGCAAAATGTAATCAATTTTTGTGTATCAAAATATTAGGATAGAAGTTGGTGTAGGTAGTTCAATAGTAAATTAGTGTAAGTTTTTTTTTTTAGTTGTTATTACTTATTACGGTAGATGAATTCATGTAAATTAAATTTTTTCTCATGTTTTCTAAGAAATTATTCTTAAGCTTATTCATAAAAGTAACAATGTTGGGCATTTTTTGATGAATTTTAAGACCGTTATTTAAAGATCATTATTTTTTAATTTTATAATTTCACCATATCATTGGCAATAAATTTACTTTATTAATAACTATGATTATTGTAATAAATTCATAATTTCTATTTAATTTAATGTAAAAATTCTATTATAAAACTTACGATGACACATATGCGATTAAGCTAGTTTGTATTACTAAAGCCTATCATAACTTATTGCTAAAATTTGATTCAAAAATTTACTGACTACCATAGTAAGTTGAGTTAGTTTGTATTGGAAGCATAGTTGTAAATTCTATTATGATTTATTGTGAAAATTTTGATATCACTATACACATTTTGTGTGTGGAATTACAGTTGTGAATTCTACAATAGTATGATTTACTGTAAACAATTTTACTATAATCAATTTTGTTGTAAAAAAAATTTTAATTTTTTTTGCAAACTTATTACAATTATGGTGCACATTATGCAGTTATGATTGAATTAGTTTTTGTATTGAAATTATTATCATGTTTGCTGTAAAAAGTTTGTTGCAAAACATACTGACTATTGCAGTTACAGACGGTATATGGTTAATGTTTAGTTAGAAATATAGTCATAAATTCTATCAGAAATTACTGTAAATAATCCATGATCATTCAAGATCAAGAGGAATTAATGAATAATACCCTGATCCATATGTGAATAAGTGAAAATGAAGTTTCCGCTAATTTCCAATGAATCAGAATATTATTATTACGAATTTGCTATGAAACTTACAACCTATCATAGTACACGCAGTATTTAGTTGAATTAGTTTGTATTGGAACTAACAGTCGTGACTCCTATCATAATTTACTGTAAAATTTATTTACTATTATAGCATGTAGTTGAGTTTGTATTGAAATTGCAGTCGTGGTTCTGTCATGATTCTCTATACAGCCTATTACAATGGCACAGTATGTAGTTTTAGTTTGCATTAGAATTAACATTCATGATTTCTATTGTTAAAATTTTGTTACAATACTTACCTAATGTTGTAATGTCATAACTTTTATCATAATTTCTTTCTTGATGTGTAAGTATCAAGACAGCTTTTATCTCAAATCATCTGATACCCGCGAGCAGTGTTGGGTTCGGACATTTTCCTATTAAAATTGCAGGATATGGACAGTCCTGGACAATGTCCCATATTAGTGATACGGGCTGACCTCGACCCATCGGCCGGGCGGGCGGGCGGGTCGGCCCTTGAACCATATCCTGCAGGTCAGCCCGGCTGGGATATAGTGAAATTTTTTTCGCCTGATAGAATTTTATTGTATAACTTAACTTATAATTATTAATTAAATCACACGTAGAACATTATCAAGCTAGTCGATAAGACCAAAATCGAATAGTCAACTTATCTAGTCGATATTTATAAACTAACTAGTCAATTAGGAGTTCTGATTGCATGTTCTTTTCGCTGATTAAAGCACTGATTGTCGATTATAAGTTAGTAAACCACCGTCATATATTATCACTTTGATTTCCAACTATGAAAAAATAACCCGGTATATCACCGGCCATAAGAAGACCCATCTGGCCCTCTTATAACCACTTCTTTTTCGCAGATATAGATCATCCATATAATATGCATCACATGCACTATTCCTACCTAGCATGTCATTATGTCCAATTTGTTTCAATTTTTTTTTGGACATATGTCCAATTGAAAATGGACATATGTCCAAAAACAATTGAAACCAATTGGACATAGTGATGTGCCATCCCTGCTTCCTACTATTGTAATTTATGTTACATTATATTGTATGTGTGCTTATGATATCTTGATCATTATATCGACTAACTAAAGTCGATTTTTTGAGATCAACTACTATCATTATCTCAAGCATCTCCATAGTGAAATTTTTGAGTAACCGAAATATTGCACAAGTATTATGGCATAATTTTACCTATTTTCATATATTTTTCATATTGAGAAGATCAAATTATAAGCCTATTTTGCATTCTTGTTTGACTAAAAGATCTTTTAACAATATGATCGGCCCGGTCGACCGGGACGATTAACTCTAGCAGCCAGGTCGGCCCGTATCACTATCCCATATCCATGATGGCGTCTAATGTACAAGGGCTTATAAAACGATCTGATTTGCTAACAAGGCAGCCCTTATTATAATTTTAATTGTCCGGGACATTAAAATTTTGGTAGACATGTCTAGGATGTCCCATCCCAGACTGTCCGTTGCCCATATCCCTGTCCCAGCAAAACACTGCTTGTGATTATATAGTAAAGTAGTACATAAATGTAAATTAGAACAGATGTTGTAAAAGTGGTGGCAATTAGTCTAAGGCTAAAATACACAAACTATCACTAACTATCTAAACCCAATGTCCTTTAATCATGCAAGATGTCTGAACCTTGAATTGGTGGCTGGAAGAGGCATAGTTAATTAGATCCAGTCTCAAGGTTCTTTAGTGTCTTGCTATGGTATAGTCAAAGGCGAAGCTAAGTAGTTCTTGTATTTCTAACAAATAATTCTTTTGTTGATGGCTCTAACTTTACTCATTTATTTTATTCTTCTTCTTGTTCTAGTGCACAAGGGTTAGATGTTTGAATGCAATTGTTATTATTGTTAGGCATTTGAAGTTAAATTTTAAGTTAATATCATCACTTTTTAAAACTTTCAGAAGAGAGAAGGAAGGTGAAAAATGAAATAAATATATAAAATGAACAAACTATTTTTAATATAGTAAATCTATTATAACAAACTGACTTCAAGTTAAAATTAGCCTAGAGATTCTATTTGAGTTGCTAATTAAGTCAGATAAATTTGATTTAGTAGTTAATATTACATTTCTAAAAAATAGGAGCAAATATGTATATACAATTTTTATAGCAATTAGATTTGCATTATTTTAAGGGTAGGGTGAATTTAGATCATTTTTCATATGATTTAGGTAATATATTAGATTTTTATATCTTCTTATAATAAAATTATCATTTTGTCATAAGTGTCCTGTACATGTTTACCAATCATTTTTGCATGTTAAAAATGAGATGGTATAAATAGTTGAATATATCTAAATATGCATATTAGCAATAATATCTCTATTCATTTTTTGGAAATACTAAGCCAAATTTGACAAATATGACCAAAAACAGGATATAAGAATAAAAAATTATCCAAGGAACATAGAAAATAGAATAAGATGATCAATTATGATGTAATTTTAAATTATTATTATTTGGATTTTTTATTAAAATAACAATAAAAGAAATCAGTTTTTAATCAATTGGTCTTTATTCAATAACATGTGTACATTATGTCATTCAAATGTAATCTAATCTATACAAATTTATCTGTTTAAACATTTTTGATTGGTCAGTGTGTAAGTAACTAATTTTTACGTACATATATATGTACAATTCATTATATTGATGTGTTAATAGTGACAATGGATAAGCTTACCTTAAATTTTTAATTGGTCATCTTCAGAAAATATGACAAGTGTGTGAAAAAACTTCTTTTTATATATAGTTAATAATAATGACAAATTAAACTTACAATTTTATCTATCTACATTATTTATATAATTTAATTTTGGGTTTGTATATTTTATATGTTTTTATTGGCTGTATCCAAAAATGTGATCAAATTGTAGGTCACTTTGGTTAGCCTAATAACAATTCTTTTAAAACTGTAATTATTGTGACATTTGTCATTTTAATTATTGATTTTTCATTTTGCATTACATGGAATTTGAAAACTTTGGTCAGCAAATTTTTTTTGAATAATATCAAGTTGATTTTTCATTCTAAATTACATGGATGAAAACTTTGGTTGGTTATGGTATTATTTATTTTTAATTTACTAAAATTAATAGAATAAGATTTGTATTTAAGATTTGGCCATGCAAAGTTGATTATTTACTTTGCATTACATGGTATCTGAAAACTTGGATTAGTTAGTCACATTTTTTTTATTTTTTATTTTTTATTAAAAAAATTTCTTATAAATTAATAGAATAATGTTCGCATCTAAGATTAGAACATACAAAGTTAAAGTTTTGTTTTGTATTATATGGAATTTAAAAACTTTAGACAGTCAGATTTTTTTTACTTTACTATAAATTAATAAAATAATATTTGTATCAAAGATTATACTATACAAAGTTGATTATTCATTTTGCATTATATGAAATCTGAAAACTTAGATGAGTTAGTCTTTTTTTTTAGTAGCTAGTCAGTTTTTTCTATTTTTTTTAATTTACTATAAATTAATAGAAAAATGGTTGCATCTAAAATTAGGCTACACAAAATTTATTTTTCATTTTGCATTAAATAAAATCTAAAAATGGATAGTAAGTCAGGTTTATTTTTTTTTAATTTAATAAAATATGGGTTTATTTTTTTTTAATTTATATAGCATATTAATAAAATAATATTCATGTCTAAAGTTATGCAAAGTTAATTTTTTGTTTTGTGCAACAAGAAACAAAGAATTGAAACAGCTGTTATTTTTTTTTATTAATTCTATCACACAATTAGGCAAACCAAATTTGATTCAGTAGTTTACATTACTTCTCCTTTTAACCCTCTCCTTTCTCTATTAATAAAAAAATTTTGAAATATACATATATAATTTTAGCTAGAAAACATAATGCTAAGTGGAATTAAGGCTAAAAATTGTAAAGATCTAAAACTATTCAAGGAGAAAATGAATGAACATAAAAGACAAGCATAGGCAGTTTGATAAATAAATTACTGGATGAGTATAAAGTTTATTCTGTTTACTTTAATGTTTGTATTCCAAAAAACATAATGTATACATAACTGTAATTATTTAATTGTTCAAGTATGAAATTTATCATGAAAACTACAATACTAATTCAACTTTAACCACTATATGTACAGCATTAAGAAATAAATTCTATTGAAAAATTCTATACAATAAAGGAACACTAGTGCCACCCCATAAACACTTGTAGTAATAAAAAAATTCTTCTAATAAATCTTTTTAAGATCTTGATCAATTTGTATAAAATTTACATAATATGTAGTTTTAAATAGTTTGTTTATAATAATGAAGTTGTACAAAATCTATTGCTTTAAAAAAATTAATTTTACATATAATTAAATTTTTATAGAATACTATATAACTTTTGTATATTGTACAGAACCAGATAGCAAAAACTATTTTTTTTAAGAGTGGCCAAATTTAGATATGTAATACAAAATTTGATGCTAATATATGTATATAACACATGTTGTAATTGGCTAATTTTAATATACTTAGTAATTTTTAATAATGAATATTATTCAATCAAATTGCATGCACATGATTAGTATTAATCTGATTGGTCAATTGTCCTGTACCAAATTTCTGCTTTACTATAAAAGTTGCTGAACTTTAATTCCTTATAAATTTTTTAAAAACAAAATATCAAAAATCTGTTATAAAAATTTGTAGTTTAGGTTACAAATAATAAATTTGTAAGAAAGATTTTTAAAATAATTACTTGTTGTAAAGTTATTAGACATTAAACAATACTAAAAAAATGAATAGTTTTTGCTATTTGGTACTGTACAAAGAATTCTTAATTCTGATTGGTCAAATTATATAATGTTTACATGTGATATCATATAAAATTAGTTACACAAAGTTAATCTACAATTGATTTTATATGGAATTAGAAATTTATATACTCTATCCTTAAAGTATGTATATAGCAATTACAGACTAGAATTTTTGTTTTACTATTCCTCAAGTTCCTATTGGTTAAATGTGAATTTTGTCTCTTATAGTTATAGGACATGTTATGCTAGATAATAAATTATAATAAAAATTATAATAAAAATATATAAATTTATAATAAATTTAAGTTTCAATTATTTCCAACTTATTTATTAACTTTTTTCAAATTTTGGAGTTAAGCATATTGAAAATAGTAGATTAAGAGATTATTTAGAACATTTTTTTTAAAATTATCAAATTTTGTTAATTTTCTTGATAAAATTTTTAAAATAAAAAAATTTCTAGTTTTAAAGGTGGTATTATATATAAATTTTATACTAAGCAAAGTTTATTAGGCAACAAAATAAGTTATCTAAATAAAAAATAAGTTATCTGAATAAAAAATAAGTTAACTATAGATTAAAATAAAAATACTAATTTTTTTATAAACTAAACTAGACAGTACTTCATATATTTTGTGTTTCTTATTTTCATATCTCAAAATTTTACTAGGATAATTCTATTGAACTTCTAATAAAAAATAATTCTCTTACAATTTTGCATTAATCTAGATCCTAATCCTAATATTAAGCTAACTCTAAACAGAATTAATTAATTAGTAGTACATTAGGAGCACAAAATGCACAGAAGTACTGTTCAAATTTTTTTCTTTTTTTATATATAACTTTTTTTTATTAAGACAATTTTTTTTGGGCTTTTAAGTAAAGTTGTTTAACATAAAATTTACTTTATATATCTGAAAATAAGTACATTTTTGGCCAAAATTACACAAAAAAATATAGAGTAGCTTATTTTTGAAATATAGAATTTTTTGAAAATTAAAAAATGTACTAATAAAAAATTGTCAAATAATACCAAATTTTTATTTTAAGTATATTTTGATGTTTTGAACAAGTTTACTTAATAGCACTTTTGATATTTACTTAGAAAATTTAGACTTTTATATGTAGCAACTGCTAGTACTAACGAATTTTTTAAAATTTTTAAAAAATCAGAAAGTAGCTGATTTAGATAGTAGCTTATTTTTAGATATATAGCATTCTTTAAACTGTAATCTAGACAAATTTGTCAAAATTTGTTAGAAATGTATATAATTTTTTAAATAAAATAAAATTTTATTAAGAATATAGTTATATTTTATTTATAGAAAAATTTTTTTTATTATTAAGGTAAGGTCATGCCCCTGGTCTTTATTGGATGTATATTGATCATTACACATTACTGCTTACAATCTTTATACTATTTACTAAGTACCAAGACTTGGACTATTTATCCATAACCTAAACCTACCAGAGCCTACCATATTCCCATTTATATAGCTAGCGTTCCTTTTCTAGCTACTAATTAGTATTTACATGTCCGCCACTTTATCTACATTTCCTAGTATCATCACTTCCAATTTGGTGTATGTGATTCCAGATATGCACTTTATACTTCCAAACTGGTACACCCAAATAGTGCTCCTAGGTCTAGTCTGGGCCTGGTCTGGGATCAGACCAGAACAGACTCTAAATTTTGCTAATTACAGACTTCAAACCAGACTCAGACTCAACTATAAGTCCGGTCTGGCTGGTCCGAAGTCTGCAGACTGGTCTGAGTCCGAATATATTTATATGTATTTTTTGTCGCTAAACAAGTTTACTTAGTGCATATTGTAAGAATTAATTAGTAAAATTTTATGAATCATAAGATTTTATAGAATTTTATTAATAAAATTCTACAAAATCTTATAATTTGCAAATTTCTATTAATTAATTCTAACAAATTGCACTAAGTAAACTTGTAACGGCCTATTTGTTTTTATTTTACTTGAACTTTAGAGATTTGATGCACAATTTTGGATTTTTGATCAATAAAGTCAAATTTTAACAACTTGTCTCCAAATTTCAAGTAAAATAAAAACAGCTCTGCCAATTTAATATATTTTTAGATGCTAAACAAGTTTACTTAGTGCATTAAGTTAGAAATAATTAGTAAAATTTTGTGAATCATAAAATTTTATAGAATTTTATTAGTAAAATTCTATAAAATCTTAAAATTTACAAATTTTTATTAATTATTCCAACAAAACACATTAAGTAAACTTGTTCAGCACCTAAAAATATATTAAATTGGCAGTGTTGTTTTTATTTTACTTGAAATTTGGAGAAAAGATGCTTAAATTTGACTTTTTTGATCAAAAATCCAAAATTATGCATTTTTTCTCCAAATTTCAAGTAAATAAAAACAACCCTGCTGATTTAATGTATTTTTAGGTGCTGAACAAAGTTTATTTAGTGCATTTTGTTAGAATAAATTAATAAAAATTTGTGAATTTTAAGATTTTATAGAATTTTACTAATAAAATTTTATAAAATATTATGATTCACAAAAATTTACTAATTATTTCTAACTTAATGCACTAAATAAACTTGTACAGCACTTAAATTAGCAGGGTTGTTTTATTTTATTGAAATTTGGAGAAAAAATGCTTAAATTTGGCTTTTTTGATCAAAAATCCAAAATTATGCATCTTTTCTCCAAATTTCAAGTAAAATAAAAACACCCTGCTGAATTAATGTATTTTTAGATGCTAAACAAGTTTACTTAGTGTGTTTTGTTAGAATTAATTAATAAAAATTTGTGAATTGTAAGATTTTATAGAATTTTACTAATAAATTTCTATAAAATCTTATTATTCACAAAATTTTACTAATTATTTCTAACTTAATGCACTAAGTAAACTTGTTTAACGCCTAAAAATACATTAATTTGGTAGTGTTGTTTTTATTTTGCTTGAAATTTGGAGTTAAAATATTAAAATTTGATTTTTTTAATCAAAAATCCAAAATTGTGCATGTAATCTCTAAATTTCAAGTAAAATAAAAACAATAGGCCGTTTTAATACATTTTTAGGTGCTGAACAAGTTTACTTAGTGCATTTTGTTAGAATTAATTAATAAAAATTTGTGAATTATAAGATTTTTTAGAATTTTATTAATAAATTTCTATAAAATCTTATGATTCATAAAATTTTACTAATTAATTCTTACAAAATGCACTAAGTAAACTTGTTCAGCGCCAAAAAATACATATGGGCCCTCAAAAGTAGAAACCAGGGAATTTGGCCGATCACGGGTTTTGAGAAAATCGGCAAAAACTATTTTGTTACACAAAATCAAAACAATCTAAAAATAGGTTATTCATGATTAACAAACCTGTTTAAACAGGATTATTAGATCTGTAGTCTGGTATTATATCAGTAAATCTCAGTAAATCTATTTTTAGATTATAGCGTCAAAAGCTTTTAACCGTTGTATCGCAAAAATTTATTAAGTGATCAGACATTCATTATTAATTAAAAAAGATCGGGCCTAAAATTTTACACCTGATCAATCAAACAGGTCAATTTTCAAAAAATAGTCAAATTCCCTGGTTTCTACTTTTGAGGGCCCATATAATTATTTTCTGACTTAGACCAGTCTGCAAACTTCGGACCAGACCCAAACCAGACTCAGACTTGACTATAAAGTCTGAATATAAAAGATTGAGTCCGGTCTGAAAATCAGACCAAACTCAGACTTGACTAAAGTCTGGTTCGAGTCCAGTCTGTAGGAGCACTAAACCCAAAGTTCCTTACTAGCATACTTCATGGGGGTTTATATCTTAAGCCATGTAGTTGTCTCTACTACATTGGGTAAGTAACTCAAGCCTGCATGCTGCCACAACTAGCTAATTTTTCTGCGACTTCAGAACCCAGGATTTAGCATTTTGAATTCAAAAATATATGAACTACTATACTCTTTG
Organism: Gigaspora rosea; assembly: GCA_003550325.1. NCBI lineage: Eukaryota > Fungi > Glomeromycota > Glomeromycetes > Diversisporales > Gigasporaceae > Gigaspora > Gigaspora rosea. The sequence continues at coordinate 200,808 of QKWP01000426.1, forward strand.
CTATGGTGATGAGGTATTCAGGCATGTTTTCACCAAGGCTTCCAGTGCTGAGTATAGTTGGATGGCATCATGAGGCAGCCAGGCTGATCCTGACTTTCATACCACTACATGCACTTATACCAGCTATACCCATATTGGTAGTCCCAAATTCTCTTAATGTCCTAAGACTCCCATATGGGTGCGCCCAGAGCTCTGTTGGATCTTAACATGTATATGCCTCCATGCTACCACTTCTCAGTAAGTTCTGTCTGCCCTTACAAGATTCATTCTGATCCCCAATACTCACATCCAACCTTCTTTCTAACTTTTACCGATTTCTCCCAAACTACCAAACCAATTAGCTCAGAAGGATTGGTCAGCCTGGCTTTATGCACTGATGAACTCTCTTTCCTTAGTACCTAATTCTGAAACATAGATCCTTTTCCTCTTGTATGACTTTGGCAACCAGGTTGGTGCCCTCTCTTGCCATAGGGTATTTTTTCGTCCAGTTCTTTAGTCTCTAGCCAGAATTCTAGTCTTCTGTAGTACCATTGAAGAATCTTCTTTACCTTTTTGCTTAGGACTTGCAAACAGGTTTCAATTGTTCCAGTCCCTTGAATTTGTCTGTGTAAACTTACACAACTGCGCTGATGCTCCCATTCAAGATAGTGGTACCAAGTTTACAAATAATATACCTGACCAATTGATGAACAAATGTTACCATAATATAGACCTATTTTTCAATTCATCTCTAGTGGGATTTAAACTCTAGACCTATCACTTGGGAGTGATAACTAGACAGCTTCTCTATGTCGCTACACCCCTTAGAAAATTTTTTAAAAATATATTTTATAAACTTTTTTATAATAATTTTTTAAAATAAAGTGTAATAATTTAGGGAAGTTGATAAGATGTCATATTCAAGTTGCAGGTTTAGGATTCAAATCCTACTGGTAATACTTTGAAAAAATAGATATGTGTTCTGATAACTACTTCTAATTAATTAGTTGAGTACATTATCTGTAGCCGTCCACTATTTTCAATGAGAGCTTTTAAACTTAGTTGAGTTCTATTATATAGACAAATCCAAGAAATCAGAAAAACAGAAACCAGGTTTTGCAAGTTCTGAGTAAGAAGGTAGCAAAAATCTTTGTGAAATAGTACCACTTTACAAGTTTCCCATTGAGGATAAGCTGAATTGTATCTTTAGATGCATTGAAGAAGTTCTAAAACCCAATAAAAAAATAGACCCAGGAAGTTCAGACTAACTGATATAATACAAATAGCCTAGCGAACCAGTTGAAATTAGTTAAGGAGTGGAAGATCAGAAGGTTTAAATAGGCAATTCCATAGTTGTATGGTAGCTAGTATAGAACTTTTAGATAGATTATTTAAATTAGACACCAAAAATGTATATATAGCTAGTTGTACTTTTTTTTTTTGAAATTCAGCAGTCATGCCGCAACTTTTATTTTATCAATTATATAACGCCAGTACAACAAGATTACCTACTTTGAGGTACAAATACTAAAGTGCGACCTACCCAGGTGTCTTAAAGATCCTTAAATGTGACCTGCTATACAAACGTTTCTCTCATCGGAACCCTTTTCTCAATAGATTTAGAGTATCTGAATCACCAATTGGAGTTTGCAGCCTGTCATAACTACCTACTTTCTAACCCACTTCTCCTAACTTCTCGAGTAGCAGAATTCTACCAGAAAACAAAAAGGTATAAAGAAAATCAAAGAAAAATAAAATGGGGGAAAATCTACACAACCTAAACGAAAAACCAAAGTAATATAAAGTAAAATAAGAAGAAGGCACAAAGTAAGCGGCTATAATAGCACTATTTACGCCTGTGCCTGATGATAAAAATTATATAATACTACGCAAGGAAACGCCTCCCTTAAGTATTATATGTACAGATTAAGAAAAGAAAAAAGAAAAGAAACTACGCCTAATAGAACGTTCTAGAAAGAAATTTCATTTAGATGTCTTCTCCAAAAAACTTATATGGCATTCACTGTTTATCTTGTAGGACCCGATTTTACTCGTAACTTCATTCCGATTTGGTAGGCGCATTCCCGATTTGGAAGGAATAAACAATGATGATCTTTTGAAGAAGGTAAACCAAAATGCCCACTTTTTTGAAATTTCGAAAAGACCAAAGGGGCATAGGGCAGGAGTACCAAACTTAAAGGACTTTAACAGAGTTATGCTATATAGAATAATATATCTAACCAAGCTTCTACTTCTATTTTCATATCCATAGAACTTGACAAAGCTTCAGAGTTTCTCTACTACATCTTTGCTCGATAGTACCAAAGCCCGCCAAGGTGTCGCGCTTAAAAGTCTGCATATTTTTTTCATCTCTATTTTAGGAGCAGAACATCCAGTGAGTGGACTTTGTATCTGACAGCAGCTTTGGTGAAGTTTTGTTGCATATAGTTATATTAACTATAGAGTTTTCGTAGGTCGAAGTTCTTGGAAAATTTGGTATGAGGAATCGTTGAAAAGAGTTGATCTATGATTTGTATGTCGAGCTAGTTGTACTTTTGTTCAAGTATAATTTATAATAAATAAACTGAATAAATTATATATCTCAAAACAAGCATTTTAAAACCAAAAAAAATTAAAAATTTTTTAAAATTATTAATAAACTTTAAAGCTATAAAAATTTAAAGTTTTATTTTAAAATTTTAGCTATAAAATTTCTTTAGATTTTCTTTTGTATGATTAAATAAAGAAAAGTGGATTTTATCTAATAAAAAGCAGATTTTTAATATTTCTGTCTATAAAAAATATGATTAGTTAAAATAATCTTTTAAAAATATATAAAATGCCATTAAAGGTTTTTGTGCTCTAATTGAAAGTTAAAGAGGAAGTTCTTCTGATTCTAATAGTAATTAAATTATCAAAATAGGTTTAGTAGATTCCAAAATACTTGGAGTCAAAAAGAAAACATAACGATCTGCAAATTTACTTTTATACAAAGTATTATAAACTATAATACTTTGTGTAATAGTAAATTTGCAGATCTTTATATTTTTTTCTTTAACTTCAAGTATTTTGGAATCTATTAAGCCTATTTTGATAATTTAGCTACTATTAGAATCAAAAGAACCTTCTTATTAAATTTTAATTATGCACAAAAGCCTTTACTTAATAGCATCTTACATATTTTTAAAAGATTATTTTAACCAATTATATATTATATAAGAGAACTCTTTTCAATGATCCCTCGCACCAAATTTTCAAGACACTGACCTACAAAAACTATACAGTTATTATATGTAACATGCAACAAAACTCTACTTTCAGCAGCTGGGGCTCAAGGCCATTTACTGAGTGTTTTGTTTTTATGGAATCAAGAGCGGTTATTACTGAAATAGAGTTGAAAAAAAGAACTCACCTAAGCAAGATCTCTTAGCAGAAGTTTGGAAAACTACCAAGCAAAGAAGTAGTAGCTAGTTTTGTCAAGGTTTTTGGATGTGAAAACATACAAAAGTGCTTAGTTAAATATTATATTCTGTATAGCGTAACTCAGTGATTATTTTTTACTATGCACACTGTGCGCAGCGCACAGAAACAAAATTTTTGCACAGAAACAAAAATTTGCACACCTCTTTTTTCAGTAGATGTGCAGATGCCGCACAGAAATAATTGTCATTTTATAAGTAGTACGCACAGTTGCAAGCATTTTCTCAGTATTTGCCGCACAGTAAAGTTTATGAATTGTGCAATATCCACACAGTAGATTTTAATTGAAAAATTAATACTAGCATAACTCTTTTAAGTCTTTACAACTTGGTGTACTTCCCTCTCACTCCTTTGGTATTTTTGAAATTTCAACAAAGTAGGCATTTTGGTTTACCCCTTTCAGAAGATCAGCAGTTTTTACTCCTTCCAAATCAGGAATGCCTACTGGTTTGGTATTAATATCATGAGTGGATCATTACGCTACGATATAAATAGTAAATGCGTGTCAGAAATGTTTTGGACCGTACGAAGAAGTTTCTTACAAACTTTGCTACAAGGTGGTTTTTCTTTCTGTTTTGTTTTGTTTTCTTTCTAAACATATAATACTAGAGTAGAGTTTCTGTACAGTATTATATAATTTTTATATTTTATACATTTCATTTTATATCTGTCAGGATTAGTCTTTTCTTTGTCTTTCTCATCTTGTTTCATTTTTTCTTTTTTTTTCTTTTTTCTCTGTTTTGTTTTTGGTAACTCGTTTAGGTTTAGTAGTACTTCCCTTTTTATACTCTCCTTTAGATTTCGGTTTAAATTTTTTTTCTTGTGTTAGATTTTGAGTAAAATCATTCCACAATCGAAGCTAGTTGAGAAGGATTTAAAGAAAAAGGAAGTCTTGACAAGACTAACAGCAGCCATTCAGTGAGTACAGGAGTAGCTTGCAGTGAGTTGCAGGTCTCTGTATGAGAAGAACTAGTTGTCATGACAGGTCACACCTGGGTACTTTGGTATCAAGTGAGTTTTTATTAAATAAAGAGGATTTTAGTTAGTAGCCAAAAAATGTAGTGTAGCACTATAACTTACCATAGCTAAATAATGTAAATTATATTACAACCTCTCATAATAAAAGCAGAACCACTGGTTTAAAAAAAATTATATATTATATAGGGTGAGTTATATATTTGACATAAAGAACATAGTAAAGAATTGATTAACTTTAAACTACTAGAGATTAAAAACTTTGGCTGTAAATTAAAAATTATTAAATGCTAAAAAATATATGGTGCAAGAAGCCTATACTAGACAATAAAATAGTATAACTTTAAATAAATCAACTTTTTGTAGAGACAATATGTTTAAAAGCTATTTGGCAAATTTGCAAAGCTTATTATAATGAACAAAGTTACTAGTCAGATTTTTAAAATATTGCCATTATAAAAGTTATAGCACTTTAAAGTTAGTTAAATTGAAACACATAGTAATTATATATAAAATGATAGTAATCTTTAAAACATATCAACTTTTTATAGAGAAGGTTTTCAAAAAATATTTGCCAAATTTATAGGACTAATATTGCTCTACAAAGTTACTAGGCAGTTTTTTAAAAAACCTCTTGTAAAAAAATATAGTAATTTAAAAATTAAAACATGTTGAGTTATATTTAAATTTTAAAAAGATTTATATATATATTTTTACAAAATTAAATTTGATTAATTGTTTTGTATAAATTATTAAAGTAAGTATATAAATAGAATAAATTGTTTTGGGTTTGAAAACCTAAAATTAAAATTTAACTTCAAAATTAGGTTTGACCTATTTTATTTAAAACCCAAAATTTTTTGACGCTTTTTTTTAAATAAAGTAACATATAAAAAGTATAAATACAGTTGACTTTCTTTATACTGAACCTCTCTATAATAAACTCTGGATATAATAAACTAAAAATTCTTGAATTTTATAATAGTTCAGTACAAAAAGAGCTATGTTTTCTTAAGAAAGCATAGTAATTTTATATAGAGAACTTTTTTAAACAGCCAGAACCAACTATTTGTTATAGAAAAAGTTGACTGTATATAAATTTTATTTGCTCTTCCTAAAAAAATTTTAATTTTCTCTAATAAATCTAAAATAAACCTTTTTCAAAAATTAATTTTAGTGCCATCACTAGAGATAAGTTAATTTATTTGATTAATAAGTAAAAGCAATGCATTATATATAGAGTAAGTTACACATTTGACTTAAAAAACATAGTAAAAAATTGATTGACTTTAGTAAAAAATTTTTAGCTTCTGCTTAAATCTAAGAACTAAAACTTTAAACAAAAAAGTATTAAATACCAAAAATATATATTTAAAGTTTAAAGAAACTTTATTTAAATAAACTTATTTAAATAATTTTTGTATAATTTATATATAAAATTGAGTGAGTCAACTCATTTGATCTATAATTTAGTTGGATATATCACTTGACAAATAAGCAAAATCGCCTATTTAAATTGCTATAATTTAGTATTTTTTAATATAATTGGCCATATATTATATAATTTTGCTCTACTTTAAATAATCTCTATATTAGTACTATATAGAAATTTATAATTTAGTTAATAATCAAAAATAACCTAAATTTTATTTATTAATTAACTTGTACATTCATCTCTTTATATAATTATGCAGTTGGGCACACTCTAATATAGTGATTATAAAGAGATGTGACTTTATAAAGCTACCTTTATATAAGTACAAATTATAATTAATATAAAAAAAAGGATTTAATAGAGGTATTTTAAAAATTATATATATGATTGTAGATAATTGCTACATAGAAAAGTCACATATTACTAATTAAATCAACCTTTATACAATAATTAAAGTTGTTCAGAAGAATAAAATACACTTACTTTAAAATTTTTATACAAATTAGATAATATTTTATTAGTACAAATTTTTATTTTATGTATTCACAAATAATTTGTATTTTTTTTGTATAAATATAAAATAAAAAACTTATCAATAAATGTCGCAGATGATCGTGAAATCGGATGATGGTGAAATTTGGGGGTCTCAATTTGAAAATATAAACCCTACCAAAATCCACCTACTTTACCGAAACTTAAAAAAAAGTATATATGTTTTTATAATAAAATAATAATATTTTGAAAATATAATAAATATGCTTTTATATAAAAAAATATTTTAATAATATTTTTATAATATATTAATAATATAATAAAAATTTTAAAAATAAAATAAAAATTTAAATCTGTTTTAAAAATATTATAAAATTATTATAAAAACATTATTATTATATTTTAAAAATAGTTTAAAATAAGCTTTTTAAAAATGTTTTTAAAGCATTATTTTAATATTATCAAAATTATTATAAAAACATTATTATTATTATTTAAAAATAACTTAAAATAAACTTTTAAAAATGTTTTTAATACATTATTAAAAATATTGTAAAAATATTATTATTATATTTTAAAAAAAAATTTTAATAATTTTTTTAAAATATTTTTAATACATTATTTTAATATTATTAAAAATATTATAAAAACATTATTATTATATTTTAAAAATATATTAAAATAAGTTTTTTAAAAATATTTTTTAAACCAAAATTATTTTTAAAAAATGCTTATATCTCGTAATTTTGCTTATGAAACCATCCTTCGTATTTTAACAAAAAATCTTTTTTGCGAGATTTTGGGGTAAACACATTTGTCTAAATCATTATATTATTGATTTGTTTTATTTATATTATATTTAATATTATAAAATATATTATAATATGATATATTTATATAATATAAATATTTATATTATACTATAAATATGAAATTTATTTAGTTTAATAATGTTTTAAAAATGTTTTTATTAATATTACTAAAACAGTTTTAATATATATTATTTATATTATTATTATTAACTTATAACTAGTAATTATAACGTTTTTTAAAATATAATAAAAACATAATTAATATATAATAATATTTTCAATTTTTTTATAGTTTCAGTGAAGTATGCTCTTTTATTAATAACCCTAACCCTAAATCCTAATTAAAATATAAAAAAAATTTAACAAAAAAGGTCCTAAAAATTTTTAAAAATCGTACTAAAATAGATTCTAATTTCACCATCATCCAATTTCAATCATCCGTGACAATAAATATTAACTGATTTATATGAAAATTTTAGGGTAAATACATTTTATTCTCCTAAATAATATTTATTATTGTATAATAATCGATTTGCTTAGTATTATTTTGACTTTAATATAGCAAAAATCAATGATTGTATATAAAAATTTTTTAAAATAAATTTTAAAAAATTTTTATATATGATTATTGATAGTTGCTATATATAAAAGTCAAATAATACTAAGCAAATTGATTATTATGCAATAATAAATATTATTTAGAAGAATAAAACGCATTTATCTAAAATTTTTATATAAATTGTTAATATTTTATTGATAAGTTTTTTATATAGAAAAAATTACAAATTATTTAGCTATATTTGTGGTATGTAAAATAAAAATTTGTAATAATTAATATTATCTAATTGTATGAAAATTTAAGAGTAAGTGAATTTTATTCTTTTGAAACTTTAATTATTGCATAAAAAAACTTGATTTAATTAGTAAATTTGTGACTTTTCTATATAGCAACTATTTATGATTATATATAAATGTAATTGTAAAGAAGTAATTTTATTATTAAAATCACCCAACAAATTCTAAAAAAATATGATAGTGATTATAGCATATTTGTAACTATATAGAGGTGTTTAATATAACAAAATAGTACTCTATTTTAGTGTGATCATATATAGTTAGTAAGACCCCGGACATCTAGTATAGAGGTCATACTTGAAATTTTTTAGCAAAAGCACCTAAAATTTTGAAAAGCAAAAAAACAGTTTTTGTCAATTATCTTGGCATCCAGTGGTCCAATTTGGATGAAACTTTTTTTTAAAACAAAGCTCTCAGTAAGCTCATCTAATAAAAAAAAGTTTATTCAATTATGATTACTGGATTAGAAGTTATTAAAGTAAATAGATTTTATTATTTTCAGCAAATTAGATCAAAATTGGCCAAAATCCAGTTATGACCTAAGGACTCTGAACAATTTATGTGAGGTCATAGTTGAAAAATAGCTAATGGAGGGACATTTTTTAAATAAAGGTTATATTTGAAAAGTAGGTATTAGAAAAAAAGATTATATTTAAAACCCACTAAATGGCTAATGGGGTAATTTTTATAAATGTTATATTTGAAATGTGCTAATAAAAAATTGGCTATAATAGTAATCTGGCAGGTTAAAAGGAGAAAGGTGAAAAGTGTGAGAGGGGTAAAAAAAAGAGAGGGAAAAAAGAAAAGAGGAATAAAAGGGCGAGAGAGGTAAAAATAGATCAAATGGGGTTTTTTTAAGTTTTTTTATTTTGTAGTATATGTAGTTATGATCTAGGACACATTACGCATTAGATGGGCATAGAAAATTTTTTAAAAATTATTTTTGTTTTTTTTTTAGGGACCGTTTTGGTTTTGTTTAGGGAACGCTTTGTTTTTTTTTTTTTTTTTTTTGAGAATGTTATTTTTTTTTTTTGTTTTTTGTTTTTTTTTTTTAGGGAACATTCTGTTTTTTTTTTAGGGATCGTTGTATTTCAAAAAAAGTTAAAGATAGGTAAAAGTTCTATCTAATGTGTAAAATATAGCTTATATATACAACCAAAATGGCTACCCAAAAAAATTTTTACTATGATGTTCAAATATAACCTCACATAGATTGTTCGGGGTCCTATGACCTATATAAGAGATGTCTGGGGTCCTGAGTTAGTGACTATATAGAAGTAACTATATAGAGGGATAAGGGCACTGACGTTTATTAGGTAATATTTTAGGTATAGGACCAAGAAAAATCTTACCTTAGTTAAATTTGATTGGCTAAAATTCTATTTATAGATCTTACCTGGGGGTGGGGGTAAGCCCCTATAGTAAATAGATATTAGGTCATAAATGTCAGCTCTCTAACTGTATATTAAAATTAGTTAATATTAGAATAATATAATAAAATTTTAAATATACTAAAATTTTACAAAGATTTTTATTAGAATTTAAAAGCAATTATATAAGTATAATTAAGTTATAGATATTTTTTAAAAAAAATTTAGCAATTTATTTTATTTTTATGGCCTAGTGCAAAAAGATTTGTACTTCAAAAATTTCATAATTTTGACATTAAGAAAAAATTTTTATATACTTGATTAAGGCTGTACAAAATTATATACTTGGTTTTCATATTATGGAACAGTAATCAATAACGCAGCATGCAGCTTTTTTTCTATAATAAAAATTTTTTTTAAATAATACTAGATAAGTAGCTATGTGACATTGTCAGGAACAGAAGAATGTAAGCTTAGAAAATGTTGAAAAACTCCAATTCAAAATAGTTATACTATATTTTTTTGAACTCAGTTAAATAAATTATAGGTATGGTACACATTAAAATACCAGATATTATTACTGTATATTGAATTAATATAATATGATTTTTTAATTAGAAAACTATACTATACTGTTCTAGTAGCTATATATTTTTTTTTACAAATTTTACTATTGCATAAATGAATAACGGAAAAGAAAATGATTTATCTTATTGAACTTAGTTTCCATTAGTTATGCCAGAATTGAAAAAAAATTAGATAGTGAGTTAGAACTACTAATAGGTCATACAAATATATACTATTGGTTTTTGTATTCTAGCCCAGGTCAGTAGAGCGAGAGTCTGAAATTTTATAATTCTTACAGCTATTTTCATTATTTTTCCAGTATTAACCAATGCCAGTAATTTATCAGTCCTGAATTTTTAACTTATCAACTTTGTTATTGCTAATTGTTTAGGTATCCCAGGAATAATAAAAATATTGGTAATAGTAATCCTTCATAGATAATCATATGATTACAGCTGTTCTTATAAATTTTGGGATATCTGATAAAAATTGACCGAATGATTATATTAGCTTGCTTTTTTGTGGATTGATATCCATGTATTTCTTGGCCACCTAGACACAAAATCAGGAATTCCAGGAATGAATTTATGCACAATCAGTTAATAATATTTAATGTAAGATCCGTATCGAATGATTTACACCAAGTGGTTTTCATTCAATTGAAATCTCTGACATGATAAGAGGGCATCCAGAAATAACGTTATACAAGAGGGAGAGGATCTAACAAAATATAATGTTTTTTCTCTTAAGTAGGGGGTCAAAAAAATATAACGTAATTTTTTAGAAAAAATCGTCTAAAAACTGATCCAGTAGTCCAAATTTAATGATTTTGGTACTATTCGATCTTTTGGTGAGAGGAGTCGGATGGTACCAATTTCATTTTATTTGTCATTTCATTTGGATCACTGGATCAAAAGTTATTGGCCAAATACTATTGGTTATTATGTTTTCTTATAAATGACTATAAAATCAATAGTTTTTTGTGAATAACTATTGATCCAGTGATCCAAATGAAATAATTTTGATATCATTGGATTCATCTCACTGTGATAAATGAATATTACCTAAATCATCCAAATCAGATCACTGTGTCACAATATATTCAAGTTTTTGTAAAATTTTATATATAAACATATGGATTTTGAAAATTTTTTTATATAGAGAGGGGGGTCAAGCGCTACTATGTGGGGATATATAACATTATTTATGAATGCTCCCTAACACCAAGTTGTATAAGTTCTTCATTTGTGTGAATGGTTTCTCTTGCAAAACCTTAGGAGTAACATAAATTAAGACTCAACACTATGCAATCTCTGTAAATTATACTTTCAGAGTGAATCGAACTTTTTAGTGTATTGTATTGATTATACTATACACATCTTCCATTTTAATAACTTGCAATTGTATGACTTTATTGTTATCTACTGTATCTTGTGATCGTTATTTCTTAACCTGTAAATTCTTTAATATATTTGTTAAGTTCTGTAAACTGAACATTTAGCTCCACTGTGCTTATTTATATTTATATTCATCCTTTTATTCATTTTTGTACACATAACATATTTTATCTAACCAGGCCACTACAAATCCATTACTACCCTTCTGAATATTTTTTGATCTATTGAAAAGAATCTATTTGATTTTGTCCATATGGGATGTGGCTTAAGTTGAAATTCTTCAATATACTCATCAACATCCTTATTTCTACTCATCCATCATATACTTATCTGTTGCATTGTTTTTGAATTAGTCCAATTACTTTAATTTTACTATTTGACTGTACATTATCTGTAAATTCTTTTAGCATGGCTTTATAGATGAGATATTGTATACTATCTAACCATGTTGCTAAAAACTTGTCACCTCATTTTGAATTTACTAATCTGTCAAAGGAATTTATTCGACATTTTCATAAGACGTAGCTTTAAGTTGATACAATTATTGGCATTCTTATCTTTACTTGTCCGTTCTTGTGCTATTTTGCATGTTTGTTACCAAGCTGGTTAAGAGTTATATTAGTTACAATTCGCTCATTTTCTTTTATATGTTTTGTTACATTTTTATTGCATTTGGGCACTATAAAAGAGCCAGACTAAAGTCGGGCAGCGAAGAAAAAAGGCACTATCGATCTCAATCTTTTCCCCTTAACTTTTTATTATAACTTATCCTTCTTATTTTCCTTTAGCAACCAGATTTATGCCCTTGAACCTACATGTGAAGATTCTTGCAATAATAATCTGAGCATGACTATCGTCATGCATTAGGTTAATTACACTAATTAATAATCTTTATACTCACCACCTAAATTAATATGAGTATATATTTAAATTGTAAACTTGAATTGTAAACTTGAATTGTGAACTGACTTTATTCTATCGATTAATAATTGATCTTTTACCAGCTAATCAATATGAACAAAATAAGTTGTAATTGAATATTTATAGTGAACTGCTTTGCCAATTTTAATTCCACCAATTAATAATTGATAATCTTTTACTGACTAAATCAATATGAATAAATATGTGGTGATTGGGTATTTATGATCTTGTAAACATATTTTGCCAATTTTAATTCCACCAATTAATAAATAATCTTTTATTTATTGGCTAATATTTCTAGATAGTGGCAAGTAGGTATTTATGATCTTTATATTCACCAGCTAAATTAATACGATTGAAATGATTTGTATATAATGCTTTAATAGTAAATAAATTTGTGAATTTGTTTTGTTTATTTAATTTAATTAATTTATAAATCTTTAACTTACAATTAGATCGAAATGATTTGTATAGCAAATTCATAATAAAAAAATTTTTTATTAAGAAAACCAAACCATACTGATCTGGTTGCTATATATAAACATACATAAACCCATACCGGACTGATCAGGTAACTCATACCATACTGAAGCCAATCATCTAAAATATCATATGAGGTATACAGTACATATTTTCTTTATCACATAATTATTGAATGAATAATTTTATTGATTAACTATATAAAAAAAAATTTCCAATCCTGATTTTGTTGATGTGGGCAGGATATGAAAACCAATTATATAAATTTATATAGCCTAATTATTAAATTTTTTTTGGTATCAAATAAAATAGGTTTTAATCTAACTTATTATATTATTTTATTGTTTTAATATTGTTTTATTTTAATAATTAAGCATGTACAATTCACTATATTTAAAAAAAAAGAATTTTTTTAAAAAAAGATACTTTAAATAATTTTGCAACCAATATGCAGTTGTATAAACTTGTACTATGCAAGTGCATTAATGTGCATATAATAAAGATATGATTAAAATTTGAGCAAAATTGAATTACTGGTTGTAAATAAATTAAGCTTTAAAGTGAGATAATTTGATTTTTTTTACTATATACCAGTGTTGTTGCTAGAAGGTTACTGAAAGTCTACTAGAAGAAAATTAATAGTGTCACTGGAACTTTAAGTTCCAGAGTCACTATTGATTTTCTTCCAGTAGCCTTCTAGCAGACTTTCATTTACCTTCTAGCAACAATACTGATATACACATATATAAATTATATAGAAATATTTTTAAAAAAAGTTACTATTAATAAATTTTTTTATTTTATCAATAAAATAATCAAAAAATTTTATTTTTATTAAACTGGTAATATAATAAGAATATTAAATTAAAAAAATTAAGAATTAATTTGTACAAAAAATATTTTAATCAGATCTATTTGAGGTACAAATCTTTTTGTACTAGCCCATATATTATATAGTGTGGGACACCTTAAACTAGTAAATAAATACTAATATTTTTTTTTAAATTTATTTATAAAAATAAAAAAAATAGATAAATAAAAAAAGTTTTTTGTAAAAATATACAAAAAAACATGCAAAACAAAATTACAAAATTTATTTTTTAATTTAATAAATTTAACCAATTAAAATTTAGTATTTTGCTTTAAATTTGGCTACTTTAAAAAAAGTTGCTAGTTTAAGATGTTCTGCACTATATTAATTTTGTATGTTATTTAGTTTAAAAATGTTTATCAAAATAAAGCTGCACTAATGTTTTTTGAACTTTGAGTGAAGTATTTTGACAACTATCTGACCAAATTCGATGAACTTTTTTATTTGAATTCTACAAATTTATAGAATTCAATAAAAAAAATTTTATCAAATTTGGTCAGATGGTTGTCAGAATATTTTTGCTCAAATTTAGAGAAAAATCAAAACATCTGTTAAAATAAAAGCTGCATCAAAGTTCTTTTTAAAAATTTGAACAAAGATATCTTGACAACCATTTGATCAAATTTGATGTTTTTTTTATTCGAATTCTATAAATTCATAGAATTCAAATAAAAAGCATTTATTGAATTTGGTTAGACTATTATCAAGATATTTTTGCTCAAAGTTTTAAAAAAACTTTGGTGCAGCTTTTCTTTTGATAGACATTTTGATTTTCCTCTAACTTTGAGTGAAAATATCTTGACAACTTTCTGACAAATTCAATAAAGATTTTTTTTTATTTGACTTCTATAAATATATAGAATTTAAAAAAAAAAGTTCATTGAATTTGGTCAGATGTTGTTAAGATATATTTGCTCAAGTTAAAGAAAAATCAGAATGTTTATCAAAAGAAAAGCTGCACTAAAGTTTTTTAAAACATTGAGCCAAAATATCTTAACAATGGTTTAACCAAATTCGATAAACTTTTTTTTTATTTGAATTCTATGATTTATAGAATTCAAATATAAAAAACATCAAATTTAATTAGATAGTTGTCAATATATCTTTGCTCAAATTTTAAAAAAAACTTTGGTGCAGCTTTTATTTTGATAGACATTTTGATTTTTTTCTAACTTTGAGCAAAAATATTCTGACTAATGATGCCTGATGCAATTATTTTCGCAATGATGAAAGGTTTTATCAAATTTGCATTTGATGAAACCCTTGACAATTAACAAAACCCTTGATGCTTGATAAAATTCTTGATGATTGATGAAACTCTTAATGATTGACAAAACTTTTAATAATTGACAAAACTTCTAATACAACCTCTAACTATTTATGAAACCAATGCTCTAGCTTTCTAATACAAAAAAATTGTTCACAACCTGTAATTTTAACTACTGTAATTGAATTTTAAAATCAGGTGTAATATAAGAATTTTTTAGATAGCTCTAAATTTTTATTAGAAAACCATCTATTGCATCCTAATTAAAAATGTTTCTTATAAAATTTTACTAATAGCCACAATGGTCACTATATATTTCTAACCCTAACCCTAATTATAATTAGGGTGTCCAGAATTATGCTATTAGCACAATTTAGTATAATTTGAGTTCACTAGCATTATCATACTAGCAGCAGAATCCAGTATAATTTATATTTTTTAGTATAAATTTTAGCATAATTTGGGTATTTTTGATAAAAATTTTTACCAAAAATTGCAGATTTAGCTATTATATATATATACAGTACAAAGAAAAACTTATTATATTTCATATAATACATCTACCAGAAACATAGTTATGCTTACATAACAGAGTGTATAGTTAACTGCCGTCAGATGTAGGGATGGTAAAGTCCTTAAGTCCGGGACTTTAGGACCTGGTTTTGGGGCCTGGTCTTTAAAGACTAGGTTCCAATTTTAGGACCTAGGTCCATAGGTCCACAATAGGTCCTAATATAGAACTTAAAAATATTAGTAATAAAACAGTAAACAAAGGATTTTAATTGGTTAGAAAGTATTAAAACTTAGTCCAAGAACTTAATTCTATTGGTCAGGCATAAATTCTAGAACTTATTATATGAGGACCTAGTCCTTAGGTCTATGCAATAGGACTTACAAGTCCTAGAACCAAGACCGGACCTGGACTGACTTTACCATCCCTAGTCAGATAGGCTATATTAGTACAATATACTGCTATTGTACTTATATGAGCATACTGGATTTGATATTCATATTATTTTGAGATAGCCGTAATATCATATTATGAAACAAAATTAGATAAGAATGTTATGCGTTATTTAATTGACACATGCTATTTCTCAATTTTCACTGATCATAAAATAATCCAGATCAATTGGTAATGCAGGCATGAGAGCATAGCAATATAATAAACTACTGTTAATAATTACATATTATTAATAATAACAATGATGATAATTATAATTATTAATAATCATATTAATATTTGCATCAAAAAATTTGAATAAATATAATTTATAAATAATTATTTTTAAAAATTTTATATTCTAAAAACTATAAAATTTATTAATTTAAAAAATAATATTTTTTAAAAAAATCATTAGCACTAAAAGCATAATTTTATATCATTAGCAAGCATAATTTACTATTATTAGCAGAATTCTGGACATTCTAATTATAACGCAGTTTTTTTTTAGCCTTAATTTTACATATTTTTACTTAAAAAACAAGAGTGAATCTATTTGTCACCAGCAGTGACATTTACTAGAGTGTGATCGACCAATTAGATCAAAGGATCATGTGTAATGTAAAAAATACAAAACCCTAAATTTTTTTAAAAAATCACTTTTAACTTAAAATTGTCTATGAAACTACTTTTTTTTATAAAAAAAAAAAATTCTTTGCAAAATTTATTTACACTAGGCCTTTACCTGAACTCTATCTATAGCTCTAACCCAACCCTAATGATAGTAAGTTTTGACACTTTGTTTTTGTTTTAATCATAATATTATACAATATAATTGGTCGATCATGCTCCAGTAACTGTTACTGCCGGTGACAAACACATTTTTCAAAAAACAAAACACATTTGTTTTGATTATCGCATTATACTTGATCCTAAATTTTGATTGGTCAAAATTAAAGAATTACTAAGTAATCAATTTTTTGTGGAAGTGCTACCAAAGATGATGAAGCTCTTGATGAAACTCTTGTCAATTGAAGAAGCTTTTATATTTAATCTAAACAAATTATTTTTTATTGCTAGCATTTCACTAGCAACAGTGGAGTGCAGAATTATCTCTTATAGAAGGTTACCAAATTCTGGGTTGGGATACATCAGAGTACATCAGAATCAAGGTTGGGTAGATTGGAATTGGTCGATTTTGCTCCAAGATTATAAAAAATTATACTAATGAAGTCATATCCATTTATTAAATAATTTGCTACAGAACTTGCTAACAGCTAAGGCTAAATACCATCCTATATTTGATGAATATGACCCAGAATTTTAGTAACCTTCTTGCATAGGATCGATTGTCCAAACATATGATTTTTTGAACTATCAATAATAACACTAATACTATGAACATCTGTTATTTCATTTTCAGACTAAAACATATCCACAAATATCTATCTCTTAGTTTGTACTAGTTTACAGACAAATTTGCCTGTAAAATTACTATAAATATACCTCTGATCTATTTTTTTAGTCATTTAAAATATTTAAATAAAATTTGGTATTATAATATTTAATAACAAGGATTATATTTTTGAATTATTTAAATTTATATTATAAGACAAAAGTTTATGTTGCTTATAAGCTGAAAATATTAAATTTTAAAGAAATTTTTTAACTAAAAAAATATTTTACAATATCTTGGCGAATTCTTTAAATATTGGTTTTAAAAATATAGTTTCTAATACAATATTGTAGTTTATATAAAGGATGACAACTTTCATTATTTGACTTTATATGATTTACTTGTAAAAATTAAGACTTGTATTAGAAGTGAAAATTTTTTTTATAGACGGGAACATATAAAATTTGAGAAAACCTAAAGAAAAATTCTATAGTTAAAGTTCCAAAACAAAAATTTAAACTTTTATTACACCAAAGTTTTTTAATAATTTTAAAAAAAAATTTATAATAAAGTTGATAAAACAGAACTAATATTATATTTTTTACTTAGAAAGTATATAGCTAAAATTAATATTTAAGGTTTTATTTATTTAAAAGGTTTAAAATTTTAAAATTTTCGCAAGCAAATATGCCTGTATAACAAATTAAGGAATATCTTTGATTCGTACTGAGGTTTTAATTACTTGCTAGGTGTTTAATTCACTTGCTGAGAGGTTCATATACTCACCAAGAGTCTATAACACTCGTTGAGGTTACTAGCAGAGTACTCTTGTTAACAAGGGTTAAAATCGACCAAATATGCCAAAAATTATGCCAAAATAAGAAATACATAAAATAATATATAATAATAAATACTATGGCACTGCCAATTCATAGAACACATGGAGTGTTTGCAGTAGAAAGGGCAGAAACTTGAATATATCTCATTTTGAAATAATTGAGTTTAATCACTTGTTTTGATTTTTAGACTGATCCGGGTCAATCAAATTTTCACAGTTTTGATTGGTTGAAGGTAATAGGTGATTACCGGGTAATCTCGTGATGTGCACAGCTTCGTGCAACTTTTCTTTACATTATCTCGACTGTTTATTATACAAATCTACATTAATTTATAATTGAGAAATGTTAATCACATCGAAATTTACCCAAATCCAATAAAAACTCAATTTTCATTTTGGGCAGTTTCCGCCCTTTCTACTGCAAGGACTCCACATATTAGATATATCTGGGTGATTGTTGCAAACTATCAGGCAATGTCAGATCAATGTCGAAAAAATAGAAACTGGGAAGATATATTAATGAACAAAAAATTAACTTAACATGGACTATTATGGGCTGGTGCAAAAAGATTTTTATCTCAAAAAATTTCATAATTTTGACACTAAGGAAAATTTTTTTTCTTGATTAATTATTAAAAATTTTTAGTATCTTATAAAATAGGTTTTAATCTAACTTTTTATATTATTTTTTTTGGTTTAACACTGTTTTATTTTAATAATTAAGCATGTACAATTTACTGTATTTGAAAAAAAAACCCAAATTTTTTCTTTAGAAAAAAAGATATTTTAATTAATTTCGCAACCAATATGCAGTTTTATGAGCTTGTACTATGCAAGTGCATTAATGTGCATATGATAAAGATATAGTTAAGATTTGAGCAAAATTGAATCACTGGTTGTGAAGAAATTAAGCTTTAAAGAGAGGTAATTTGATTTTTTTTACTATATACGTGTATATATAGTAAATTATATAGTAAATATTTTTTAAAAAAGTTACTATTAATAAATTCTTTTATTTTATTAATAAAAAAATCAAAAAATTTTATTTTTATCAATCCGGTAACCTAATAAGTATATTAAATTAAAAAAAATTAAAAATTAAATTGTACAAAAATATTTTAATCAGAGCTATTTGAGGTACAAATCTTTTTGCACCAGCCCATATAAAGAAATGAATAATAATCTTATACATCTTCAAAATCTTCATGGGTTTTGTTATTTATTATTGGTTTCGTCATGTGTCATGGGTTCATGCATTATGTGTTTGGTCATGTGTCGTGGGTTTTGTCATGCATCATGGGTTTCATCATGTGTCATGTGTTTCATCATTCATCAATTCGTCAATTTGAAGTTGCCTGACGAAATAGTTTCATCATGCGTCAATAACACAGATTGCATCATGCATCAGGTATCATTAATCCTGACACCATTTAACCAAATTTGATGAACTTTTTTTTATTTGAATTTTATGAATTTGTAGAATTCAAATAAAAAAAGTTCATTGAATTTGATTAGATAGTTGTCAAGATATCTTTGCTCAAAGTTTTAAAAAACTTTGGCGCAGCTTTATTTTGATAGATATTTTGATTTTCTCTAAATTTGAGCGAAGGTATCCTGACAACCATCTGAGTAAATTCAATAAACTTTTTTTTATTTGAATTCTATGTATTTATAGAATGCAATAAAAAAGTTTATTGAATTTAGTCAGATGGTTGTCAAGATATCTTTGCTAAAGTTTTAAATTTTTGATTTTTTTGATAGGGGTATGAACATCAAAAATGGGGTATGAAATCAATCCCCAAAATCAATTTTATGTCGGATTTGAAGTTTGGTTGGTTTTATAAAATATAATTACAATAAATGATTACAAATTTATTGGACTTTGACTTAATATTGTGTAATTTTCATCAACAATATATAGTATTAACATAGAAAATTACTATTTCGCTATGATAATTTGTTATTTTTGTTATAAAATGACTAAGATTATGAAATTTACCTATATAATCTACTAGTTCCAATCAATCATTGGAATCCACTTCAATAATATTATATTTTATTATTGTATTGCTCATTTCATCAACAAGCCTATTTTATGGATAATTTTAATTTAAAAAAGTTCATTCCATAAACTCTATATTTACTGACAGCTCGTTTCACAGACGAAGTATTTCTAGTCATTGTCGGTAGGATTACGTTTATAAATAGAATTGGGGATATTGCAGTTTATAAAACATATCAATGAAATGAGCAGCTGGTGTCTACTAAATGAACTCGGATCCTATCGTTTTCCCGATTACCCTAGCCATGGCAAAAAAAGTTCGGGTCATGTGACGATCTAAATAACATTAACCAATAACGATTTCCAATTTGCTGTAACGTAACACGATAAGGAAAATTCAAAACAAACGTTCACTCTAAAGAAAATTAGAAGAAATCGCTTATTTCTCGACAAACTACATAAGAAACAACCTTCTGCGCATTAACTAAAAAAATTCTTTTATCGATTTTACTATATAAAACGCTAATATCAAACTTAACATAGACACTAACCCTAATCTACATAAGCTTAAAATTTTTATCAGTAATCACGTGCCTGAACTTTTTTTTTGCCATGACTAGAGACCAACTGGATTCTGGGTTTTACATTACCCCTCTCCCCTCTGGAAGGGGGTGGGTTTTTCACATAGTAAAATTTTTCCGAATTGTTCCGTGACTGTATAAAATTTCCGAAACTTCCCGTAGCCCTATGTATATTTATCCAAATTTTTTTACTATGGGGGGGGACTCTGAGGGAAGGGGTAATGTAAAACACAGAATCAAGGTAGTCTCGCCTTAGCCCGCATTAGGTTAGTGTTAGGGTTAGATCCGGTCAATTTTTGTCGGGATTTTATTTTTCGGGAAGTGATTGTCGGGAAAATGATAGAACTTGTCTATAAATTAGTCATCTGTAAAATACAGTCAGTGTTTGCACATGACCAGGTCATAACAGGTCATATTATCATATTACTAAGTTCAATTAATGAAGTCAAATGACCATGGCCATATGACTTCACTAATTGAACTTAGTAATATGACCTGTTATGACCTGGTCATGTGTAAAATAATCTTGTCGGCGAAATGAGTGTCGGTAAAATGTAGGAGTTTGAAGTGCAATAATACGGATCCATCCATGATGAATATAGGAGTTTGTTAAAATAATTAATTTTTTGTGTAAAATACTAATATCTTATAATTTAGTATATATAATTGGAATAATGATGTGTCAATATACTATTAGTTGTGATATTACATTACAATATATGTAATTTTCGATATGGATAGAATTTCTACACAAAAAAAATTGCTACTTCACAGTAAAATTTCGTGTGTTAGGCTAGTGTTCGAAAATATTGCCAAAACTTTTTTTTATCAAAGGAAAGAAGGCAATTTCATAGATTAAAATATTGTGATTAAATTTTCCTTTAATAGTCCTTTAATTAGCTTACGAAATTAAGTAATATGTGTAATGATTTATAAAATGATTTATAAGTAAATTATAAGTATTATTTTGTTTCATGCAATTTTAAAACTAAGAAAAGCATTGACCAATTAAATGCAATGATGGTTTATAATTATTAATGCAGTTTCATAAGCGATTGATAAGCGGATTATAGCTAAACAATTGACCAATCAAATACAATCGTACAATTCAATTTTATTCCGGTTGTAATTTTCGTTATTCCGGGACCCAAATAATTTAAGATTTACTGCATGCATAAATGTAGACATTTGAAATTCTAGAGCTTTCACATTTTTTTTTATAGTAATATTTGTATGTGCATATGTATGTACGCACCTAGCTGTAAAATCATTAGAGATTGTACCCGTTGGGAAAACCTCTACCCGGGTGTTATTAAATTATCCGGACAAATTATTATGAAATAATAGCAATTTATACCCGGGTGTATTCTCTAAAAATCATATAGATGATGATTAACGAAAGATGAGTTAAACGTTATTTTTATGATTTTATGGTAACAACAAAAAAGTAAATGACCACGTGATACTTTTAACCATTCTAATTATACGATGTGCCGTAATGCAAAAATTCGACATTCATCATGTATAATTGCCATTCGGAAAATTATTGTAGTCCCTATAATAATAATCTTGTATGCTTCTTAATGATATATACTGAGTCTATTGTTAATTAAAAAAAAAAAAAAATAGCATATGAATGAGAGATAAAAATGAACCAAATCCATATTATTTTTTTGAAAGTATACAAAATGTAAATTTTATTCAAAAAAAAAAAAAAAAAATATATATATATCACATAAATGAGGGATCAAAAATGTACCAATTCTGATTATTTTTTGAAATTATACAAAATGTAAACTTTATTCATAATTTAAAAATTTATTTTTATTCGTACGTACCAATGACTGGTTTTGTATCACACCCGATATGCAGTACATTCTCAATATAGTGATGAAGTAATATTTAAGGAATGATGCATAATCTATCCAATTTGTTTAAAACTTAAATGTAAGGATTTGCGTATGAGGAATTGGCAAGTATGTGAGAAAGACATTAAAAATAGTAAATAAAAATTTACTTTTGGAAAAAGAAAATACCAATTCAGGAAATTTCTGTAAATAGTGTAACAAGATGAAAGCTGCAGCAAGATAAGTGGGCTTGTATTCGGTTAGATACCTGCAGCATATACATCGCTGCATATACGTGTAACATTTTTCATGTGATTTCCTATGCTAAGCTGAAAGAACACAAGTACATGGTGTACATGTGTACAAAAATGGTATGTACAGTACATCTTAAAAAAAAATGCGTAAAAATATATTATACGTTACTATAAAAAACTAAATTAGATTTTTGTACATCATTTAGTGACTCATAATTTTCATGTCTCTTTAGCACATCCAAATTTTAACCTTTTACGAATATTAAAAAAAAAATTAATAATAAAATGACCACTAAACTTTTCGAGCAACTTTCAAACGATTTAGCAAATCTTCTTGATAACGGTGATGGACATAATATAATCTTTGAAGTTGGTGAAGCACCAAATAATCAAACTTTTAAAGCACATTCTATCATTTTAAGTTCTCGATGCTCATATTTTCGTAAATTAAGCACAGTTACTTATAACGAAAATAATATTACAATAATTAAAAAACCAGATATTTCCATTGAAGTTTTTGAAATTATAATTAGGTACGAATTTTAAATTTTAATTGGTATGATAGGAACTAAATTCATCACTAATGTAAAAAAAAAATTTTTTTTTTTTTTTGTTATAAAGGTACATTTATAGTGGTATTATATTTTTAGAAAATGTTGATTCTTCAACAATATTTGACCTTTTAATTGTAGCAAATGATTTTGGACTTGAAGAATTGGTTATGCATGTTCAACTACATATTATTGAAACGGATGCTTCAAAAAATTTTACTCGAATTTATCAAATAAGCATTAATAACGAAAATTTTAAAACTTTACACCAATTTTGTGCAGAAATTATTACAAATTATCCAAGTTTCATATTTGATTCGGATGATTTCTTCTCTTTTCCAGAAAGTGCTTTAATCTCTCTCTTGGAACGTGATGATTTACAAATGGATGAAGGAAAAATTTGGGATCATGTAATTAAATGGGGAATTGCTCAAAATCCTGATTTAAGTTCAGAAGTTGATAATTGGTCTAATGAAGATTTTATGTTACTAAGAGAAACACTTCAATATTGTCTACCTCATATTCGTTATTTTCATATTTCTGGTGAAGATGTTGTAAATAAGATTAAACCTTATCGTAAAATTCTTGATCGAGATTTATGGGTAGATATTAAGACAAATAACATAGCTCCAAATGTACCAATTAGTTCAAGAGTTTTACCTCGTAGAGATGTTTTAACTGCTACATCATCATATCAGATCTCACTTCAAAACTCACTTCAAAATTCACTTCAGAATTCACTTACTATTACTCCTTCTGTTCAAACTACATTAGCATCTAATGTAATTACAAAAGATGATTTTGCATTAATTTCTTCATGGATTGATTATCGAACTACTTATTATGATACTACCAATATTCCGTATAATTTTAAATTAATACTTAGAGGAAGTCAAGATGGATTCACACCAGAAATTTTTCAAAATTTATGTGATGGTGTATGTAATACTATTGTAGTTTTAAGGGTTCAAAGAACAAAAGAAATTCTTGGTGGTTATAATCCTCTTGCATGGAAAAAACCTGTGGATGTTACTGGCGCTGAATATGAAGAAACGGAAGATAGTTTCATTTTTTCCTTAAGAAATAGTTATTCAAACAATCCTGTTCTCAGTCGTGTGGAAAATTCAATATTTGCAATTAGATATCATAAGAATTGTGGTCCAATCTTTGGTGATAATGATCTTTTTATGCACATGAATGTTAAAAATGAAACTAAATGGCATTGTATTCAACGTCAATATGAAAAACCGATTAGGTGCACAGATAACTTTTTTGATATAGAAGAATATGAAGTATTTCAGATTTGTAATAAACAATAAAATTTTCTTTATTCTGAAATTTTTTCTTAATATTTTATAAGTAACGAAATCGAGCTTTCTGTTTAAATTTCAACTCAAGTAGGAATTTATGGACAATTATAGGCTAGTCAAAATTATTGACTTTTTGATCATCGCAATAATTAATTTATTATGATACATATGAACTAGATGGTTGTCGATATTTCTAAAATTATCTACAAATGATACTTTTTTAAAAAACTTTTTTTCTGAATTCTCTCAATGACATGGTTTAAAAATAATTAATGTATTATTAGACGTGAGGACGATCAAAATCAGAAATTTTTTTTTATTCGTTATTTTTGTTATTATTGGAAATATATTATAATTGGACTTTAAACTCGAATTGTAATTATTTGAATTAAATTATATTGTGTATTTTTTTTTTTTTTAAAAAAAAAAAAAGGTTATTTAAATAGCATTTATGCAATTTTTAATTTCATAAAATTAATTTTATCTTGGTAATTAATATAAAAAATTAAAAAATACGGAAACAGTTAAATTTTGGTTTTTGGCAATTAGTTTTTAAAAATTCGTAAATTGCTTTTTTTAAAATATAAAATACAGTTCTATAAGCAACATTTACTTGAAATCAATTATTGGATAAATTTTTGCTTTACAATTCAATCCTATTACAGATTACAATCCTCCTCCTCTATAATCACTCGGTTTGTTTTACACAAAAAATATGTACTTATAAATATTTTACTATGAGGTGCTTAGTAAAGTCCCCAAAATATCAGGTTATAATTCTGGTCAAACTTTTATAATTCTAACCAAAAGTATATAGAAGTATTTGTTTTTCAAAATTTATGTGATTATATAGAATTTGGGATTATATAGGAGGTGACTATATAGGAGGTGATTATAGAGGGTACGACTGTATTTGGGATACGATATAATATAACCTTTTCGATAGGATAGCATATATTTATATAAATGTAGATCTATAACTTTCAATAGGACAGCATATATTATATAAATGTAAATTTATAACTTTCGATAAGATAGCATATATGGTGTAAGGTAGATAAGGGCAAAATTATATTAATTAGTAATAGCGATAATGGTTTTAAAAATTTCTTTTTGCGAATAATAAATCCTGTTCTAATTTTATTATATATATATTAAATTTTTTTTTTACGATATACTATATTTGTTTATTTGGAATTTGTTTGCATTAGAATGGTATCGGCTTGATCCGGCTTGTATCTTTAATTATTATAGAAACATATTAATAAATAGAACAATAACATTCCTAATTTGTATACATAAATATTTAAGCCATCATGGTGACACGTATAGCACGACTTATTTCGTTATTAATAGTTTAGCTCTATTTGTTTATTTAATAATTATATATCCATATTTAGAAAATAGGTTATCTATATGTGATACATTGTGTGTCAGTACTACAATATAAGCGAATCTATTTACATGTTTTCTGATTATATAATTATTACAAAGCCTTTTGTAAATAAATTACTGCAGTGATAACAAATTATAATAAGCTGATAAAGATTGTTTTTTTGTGATTTAAATCCGCAACTGCGGCTATCGCATATCACTTTGTTTTAAAATCTGGGTCGATCCTTATTCAAAATTGAAATATCCAATTTTCTTATCAAAAGAGAGTGTTTCGAACTGAATTAATTTTTCACGAAACTCGATTTTTAATTTCTATGGGTTTAGTTTTTTAGTTTTTCTTCTCACATTTG
Organism: Gigaspora rosea; assembly: GCA_003550325.1. Taxonomy (NCBI): domain Eukaryota; kingdom Fungi; phylum Glomeromycota; class Glomeromycetes; order Diversisporales; family Gigasporaceae; genus Gigaspora; species Gigaspora rosea. The sequence goes on from QKWP01000426.1 coordinate 227,176, forward strand.
GCTAATGGTCTGTGTTACATTATTTATAATCTTGAATTACTAATAATATATGATTTTTAGTTTTATATTTTAAAAATTGATTATTATATTTATTTTTAAAATTTAATAGTTTAAATTTCAATTTTAAAATGAAAAATAACCATTTATAATAAATATTTGTTTTAAGAATTTCAAATAAAATAGCCTGTCTCCATTATTTTTATAATATTTAAATTCTTTATTCTTATTTATTTTTAACTCCAATTCTAAGTTACAACTTTAAAAAAATTAAATATTTTTATAATATAAATTAATGTTTTTAAATATAATAAACATATTTTACCAACAAAAAAAATATATTAATGATGTAATAAAAACTTTTATAAAAAAATAAAGATTAAAACTATTTTAAATTCATATTGTTTAATCCAAATAAATTGCTATTAACAAGTCTGAATTGTATATAAAATTACTACGTATAAAATTTATTATTTATAAATATATTTATATATTTATTAATAATATATATAACTACATATATAGAACTTTAAAATCGAATATTTGACTATATAATACTTGTGCATTAATGATATAGCATAAAATCTACAATTAATCAAAATTATGTGAATTTCTTATTTCAAAATAAACTCATAGAGCAATTCCTAAAATTCCTGGTCAGGAAAACCCTGGTTGAATGGGCTGGAATTGATTTTTGCAGTGCTATCCCAAAATTTCCAGTCGGATGCGTCGATTCTATAGCAAAATTATCAGCTGGGCATTTTTTTACTTAATGAATGTATATGATTTCATTAGTAAGGTTTTTATGAAATTGATCAATCCGATCCAGCCGCCATGATTCCGATGCTCTCCGACGTATCCTGATCGGAATTTAGGACCCCTCCCCTGAGTACTGGGATTAGTGTTCAAAAAAGTCAAATCGGATCGGATTCGGATTTTGACAATTCCAACCTTCGGATCAGTTTTGACACAGAAAATTCGAATTGGGTCGGATTGAGCGGGATTGAGCCTAATTTAAAAATTTGGTAGCTAAAAATTTCGGATCGATCATCGGATTGCTTCCGGATCCAATTCAAATTTCGGATTCGGATCGGTGTCGATTCAATCCCGGGTCAACCGGATTTTTAATCCGAAAATTGAAACACTAACCAGTGTTACGATCGATTGGGATAGCTTAAAGAAAATCAGTCCGGTGTTACGATCGGTTGGGAGAGCTTGATGAAATTGGGCGCTGTGAACAAAAAGTGATTAAAGTTAAGGTTAAATAGTTTAAACCGATAAACTAACAACATAGTTTCGGGTTATAAGGTTTATTTTTACTCATATAAATCAATACATCGGATCATCACAATAATACTAAATATTATCTACAATCGTCAACTACTCGTTCACCATCCTCCACAAACTAAAACTAAACCCTTATATATCTTTAATTCGTACGGGAGCTTTAAGCACTCGTTTGGAGATTCAATCACTCGTTTTGAGATTTGATCACCCGTTTGGAGCTTTGATCACTCGTTTGGAGCTTTGATCACTCGTTTGGAGCTTGATCACCCGTTTGGAGATTCAATCACCCAACTATGCCACAAACTATGTCAAATTAAGAAATACGTAACGATAAAATAAAGATACTACTGTAATTATTGTTTTCACTAGCTGAAACAAAATCTATTTTATACTCTTTGTTTTTATATTGCTACCTGAATCACTCGATTAAAGATTCATCATTCGAGTTAGTTTCAATCATCAAATTGGGGTTTTGATCACCCGATGAAAACTTCAATCACTTGGAGATGTAATCATTAATTTGGAATATTTAATCTCTCACTTGGGGTCGCAATCACCAGCTGTACCCTTACCAAAATAAGATAAACAAAAATAAAAAATAAAAAATATAGTACTAACTAAAAAAAATAAAAATAAGAAATTTAAAATTTGAGTATAACATTATCCTTTGCTTGGAAAGATGAGCTCTGTTGAATCATTTAATGAGAGAGATATAATTATCCTGTCTTTGCAATTTAGATTTGGTTAATAACTTGTCAGTGAAATCTTAATCATATATCTTTTCAAAGATAGTAATATTGATATGTTCAACAAATACAAATAGCTTTCTCCTCTAGCTGTAAAATAAGAGTTAAATTTTTTCTGCTAGTATTGTTCTATCCTTTTTAAGCTAAAACAGGCCTCATTCGATAATATGCTTCTAATATATCTGTGAGTTTGGCCTTCTTAACATACTTAGATTAAGTATCTTTCAGCAAGACTAATTTAGCTTTTTATTCCAATTCTCATCAGGAACTTTGGGAGAAGAATAAAAACTTTCAGATTTCCACGATTTAAATCCTGTAAATAAATAAACATACCTTCTCAAATTTCTTAGCTAAAGTCTTTTTCAGGTATAATAATGTATTTGGTAACTTTATGTTCAGCCATTTGAAGAGTTAAGATAGTGGCAGATATTACATAATATTTTAGGGAAAGGGGTTTCTAAAATCTTATATTAAATATAGAAGTTTATAATAGCCATCAATTTCTCTTATGTAGAAGGAGGGTGTAGTGGATATAGTAAAATAATCTTTTCACTACTCTTACTTAATTATAATCTAAGAGTAATAGCTTACCAATTTTTAGTACAGCTGATAAGTTTTGTACAAGTGTTCTAATGCTCCAAGTAAGTTTTTTAATTTTAAATTTTGTTTTTTTTTTTATATATTTTTGGTTATTAGAAATTTTTAAAATCCAAAGTTCAGAAGGAAACAAAATAGAATTAGGTTTGAGATAAGGTTTCAGTCAGTTTATATATACACTTTGCACTAATACTTGTTTTGAGTAGGGTTCCGAAGTTCAGTTCAGTTCAATAGAGGTTCAGGTTCAGGTTCAATGGACCTGAACCTGAACCTACTCTAAATGTTCAATACTGAACTGAACCTGAACTTAAAATTATTGAACATGAGCCTGAACCGAACTTAAAAAAAGTTCAGTTTAGGTTCAGTTCAAGGTTCATGAACATGTTCAGGTTCATAATATATGCACATGTTTACCTAAATTATAAAGTTAGAATCAATTAGTAAAGTTTAGATAATCATAGCATTTTGTATGATTTTATTAATAAATTATTAAAAAAATTGTTCTACATGAAGTTTTACTAATTGATCATAACTTCTTGCACTAAATAAACTTGTACAGCAACAAAAAATACATCAAATCAGCATATTTTATTTTACTTTTTTTAAAATTTGAAGAAAAGATGCTTAATTTTAGAAATTTTCATCAAAAATTCAAAATTAAGCATCTTTGATACAAATTTTAAGGCAAGTAAAATCAAATATACTGATGAAATATATTTTTGGTGCTATACAAGTTTACTTAGTGCAAGTAGTTATTATCAATTAGTAAAATTTATAGAATCATAGAAATTTGTATAATTTTATTAATAAAATTATACAAATTTATATGTTTCTTTAAATTTTACTATTTGATTATAACTTCTTGATCTAAGTAAACCTGTTTAGACCAAAAAATACATCATATCGGTATATTTTATTTTACTTTCCTTAAAATTTGCATCAAAGATGCTTAATTTTAAATTTTTGATAAAATTTCTAAAATTAAGCATCTTTTCTTTAAATTTTAAGAAAAGTAAAATCAAATATACTGATGAAATGTATTTTGGTGCTGTACAAGTTTACTTAGTGCAAGAAGTTATGATCAATTAGTAAAATTTAGAGAATCATAGAACTTTGTATAATTTTATTAATAAAATTATACAAATTTATATTATTATCTAAATTTTACTAATTGATCATAACTTCTTGCTCTAAATAAACTTGTTTAGCACCAAAAAATACATCACATCAGTATATTTTATTTTATTCTTCTTAAAATTTGAAGAAAATATGCTTAATTAAGAAAAAATTTAAACAGTGCACCACTATAAATTTAGTATTAAGGTTAGGGTTAGGGTTAGGGTTAGGTTTAGATTTAGAGTTAGGTTTAGGATTAGGGTTAGGGTTGGGTTTAGGGTAAAATTGCAAGAGGAGCATTTTTGCTTAGTTACACAACAGGGGTTACCCTAGTAAAATTGCGAGATAGCTTAGTAACATAACAGGGATTACCCAAGGGGTGCACTGAGTGCACAGAGTGTGCATGGTGTACTATATAACAGATTCCCTTAATTAATTTTGAATTTTTGATGAAAATTTCCAAAATTAAGCATCTTTTCTTCAAATTTTAAGAAAAGTAAAATAAAATATGTCAATTTGATATATTTTTTGGTGCTGTACAAGTTTACTTAGTGCAAGAAGTTATGATCTTAGTAAAATTTCATGTAAAATGCGATTTTTAATAATTTTATTAATAAAATTATACAAAATGCTATGATTCTCTAAATTTTACTAACTGATTTATGCTTCTTACTCTAAGTAAACTTGTTCAATATCAAAAAATACATATATTTTTTATTTAGACTCAAACTAGTTTGCAAAATTTGGACTAGCCCGATCAACTTATGGTTGAGTTTGAGTTTAGTATAAAGTTTTAAATAATAAAATTTAGAGTTTGAGTCTGATCTGGACCAGACCAAACCCAGACCCAAACCTAGAATCACTAGTTCATATAAACACTAGACTGAACCTGAACATGTTCATGAACTATGAACTGAACCTGAACTGAACCTGAACCAGCTCTAAAGGTTCAATACTGAACCTGAACCTGAACATGTTTTAAAAAATGTTCAGGTTCAGATTCAATACTGAACCTAAACCTGAACCTGAACTTGACCTAAGTTCAGTTCAGTTCAGGTTCATAAAAACACTAGTTCTGAGTTTATATGTTCTATTTTTAAAAATCTTATATACCTAGTAGGGCCTGAGCCATTATAGTTTAAGTTTCTCATTTTTTTGAGCATCAAGTTTTGCTCTATAAAACCAAACCTTACTTATTATAGAAAAACTAAATAAGTGAAGCTTTCCATTATAAAATAATTTTGTTTTTCTTGTAATTTTGAATATTTTCTTGTACCATAACACAAAATTCTTTAGTTAATTGATAAAGATCAAAATTTGGATTGCTATCATGTGTTGCTTTTGCTTCTTATTTATTTGTTCTGTGGGATATATTAGTATATCAAGTTCTATCAAAAGTCTTATTATACTAGATAAAAGGTTCATATTGAGTTGTGTTATACCATGCAGTTCAGTAAATAAACAAGGCTAACTTATCCTATTCTTCCTTATACTATATTATATATTTTGATAATATATTATATAAAGTACAGTTGAATCTTTTAACTTGCTTATTTGTCTAAAAATAATAAGTAGAAAATACAATTAGTTTTATATTTAACTATTGTTTTATTTCTTTAATAACTGTATTTTTGAGTGAGTGAATACTCTAATCTGTTACAATTTCTGTTAAGCAACTGTACCTACAAATAATTTTGTCAATAAAAAAGATGCTACAAAATTGGCTTTGCAATTAGATAATGCATGAACTTTAGGCTATTTAGTAAAAAATTTAGTAAATACAATTAAATATTTATTGCTTCTCTTTGTGCATAGTATAGGTTCAACAAAGTCAATTTTTATTCTATTGAAAAGTTTAGTTAGTTATTGGATATAGCAGTTTAGAGGACATCTATAAATAATGTTATACAAGAGAGAGTCAGATGAATTATAACATTTTTTCCCAATAAGTTGAGGGTCAAAAAATATAATGTAATATTTTTTAGAAAAATTTGTCTAAATTCTGATTTAGTAGACCAAATTGAATGATTTTGGCACTATTTGATTTTCAGTGAGAGGAGTCAAATGGAACTAGTTTCATTTTATTTGGATTACTGGATTAGGAGTTATTGGCAAAATACTATGAACATATCTTTTCTTATAAAATTACCATATAAACAATAGCTTTTTGTGAAAATCTTGTGATCTAGTAATTAGTATAAATAACATAATTTTGGTATTTTTGGATTTGTCTTACTGAGACGAATCAAATAGTACAGTCAGACCTCTCTAAATGCACACTATTGAGATCACACTTTCATAATGAGAATTTAGAGAATAATAAAAAAGTGCATTTATAAAGGTAAGAATATATTTGGGCCAGTACTTAAGTATGTATTTAGAGTGTGTATACACTTAGAGAGTGCATTTAAAGAGATTTAACTATACCAAAATCATCTAAATCTGATTACTGTATTACTATTCAAGTTTTTGTAAAATTTTATATATAAATATATGGATTTTAAAATTTTTTTTATATAGTCTAGAGGGTCAAAAGCAGTGTATAAAATTCATGTGCACTATGTGTATTTTTTAATTTTGTTTAGTGAGACCAATTTTTTAAATTAGATATATATTAATATATAAAATATTAAGAAAATATATACATGTTTCATATAAAAAAATTTATTTATACATATCATAAAAGTTTTAATGCATTATTTTAATCTAAGCTCAAAAATTTGTGCACAAAATTGTGCACTATTATATAGCACAATTTTGCACAAAAATTTTGATTAAAGATAATGCATTAAAACTTTTATAATATGTACAAATAAATTTTTTTACATGAAATATGTATATTTTCCTTAATATTTTATATACTAATATATATCTAATTTAAAAAATTGGACTCACTAAACAAAATTAAAAAACTACACATAGTGCACATGAATTTTATACACTGGTCAAGAGCTACTATATGGGTATATATAACGTTATTTATGGATATCCCCTTATAGATAATTAGCTTTTTTCTTTGTTAACAAACTTCATACAATCAAATTTTTCTAAGTGCACTCTCTCTAAGTGCACACACTTTCTAAATACATACTTAAGTGCTGCCTAAATATATACTTGACTAGGGTTGCATTAGTCTAGTCCGGTCTGGTTCAGTCCCTAAGAGGACTATTATTATAGCGTTTATAGTCCCAGTCAGGTCCTTCAGTCCCATAATGGTCCTTTAATGATTATGTTATCTTAATGCATAAGATTTTATTGGCCAAAAATGACGTAATTATTTACTGTCAAATGTAAACAAACATCATATGATTTACATTACACCTGATCAAGAATTTTGATTGGGTGATACAAATATTACAGTTATGTTTATAAGAACTAGTCCCAGGACCAGTCCTTTAATGGTTCCACAGTCCCTATCGGTCCTAGTCCAGGACTGGTCCTGGACCAGTCTTTTTCAGGACTGATGCATCTCTATACTTGACCATTATAAATGCACTTTATAAAAATGTGGTCCTGACTGTATATATTAGCAGATCAGCATAATTGGGTAAATTGACCAATTATGATCGAGAATTATCAAAAAAATTTTGCATGAAAATTTATTATCCCTTAGATTGAGACACAGGCAAATTTGCCTGCGTATTTTAAAATTTTTAATAAAATTTTAAATATTGATTTTAGTCATATCTTTTTTAAGTAAAAAATATTCTTTGAGTTTTGTTTTAGTAACTTTGTTATAAATTTTTTTTAAAATCATTAGAAAACTTTAATATAATAAATGTTTAAAGTTCTTGTATTGGCATTTTTACTATTAAAATTTTTCTTTAGATTTTTTCAAATTTTATATGTTCCTGTCTATAAAAAAAATCTTTACTTCTAATACAAGTCTTAATTTTTACAAGTAAATCATTAAAGTTGCAATAATGAAAGTTGTCATCCTTTATATAAACTACAATATTGTCTTAAGAACTATAGTTCTAAAACTAAAACTAAATAAGATCGCAGAAAAATTGTAATAAAATTTTTTAAAAAAATTTTTTCTTAAAATTATCTATTTTCAGCTTATATGTAACTATAATTTATTTTCTTATAATATAAAAACTAATTTTGCAAAAAAGTAATCCTTATTTTCAAATATAATTGTACAAAGTTTTATTTAATTATTTTAGTATTTTAAAAAAGTAAATCAGAGCTAAAAAAGTGCAAAAA
>QKWP01000426.1:242931-319724 GCA_003550325.1 Gigaspora rosea
TAAATAAAAAAAAAAGCGAAAAAAAATTAAAAACAAATAAAAAAAAAGCAGACTGAGAAAAAAATAAAAAAAAAAATGAATGAAAATAAAAAAAAGAAACCCAAAAAAACGAAAATAAATTCTCTCAAAATAAAAAAAAATTTAAAAAAAATATTAATAAAAAAAAAACTAAAAAAACCAAAAATAATTAAAAAAAATAAAAAAAATGAAAAAATAATCAAAAAAAATGAAAAATAACAAAAAAAAAGAAAAACATTAATAAAAAAACACATTAATAAAAAAAAGACAAAAAATAAACGAAAAAACAGACAAAAAATAATTAAAAAATAGACAAAAAAAAACATAAAAATAAAAAAACCAGCCGAAGGAAAAAAAAGGCAGTGAGAGAAAATATTAAAAAAAAAACCAGATAGAAAAAAAACAAAAAAAATAAGTTAAATATTAAAAAAAGAAAAAAACTAGCTAGAAAAAAACCCGAAAAAAATTGTTAATATTAAAAAAAAACCTTAGATAAAGTATTAAAAAAACTATGCCCGCCTGCTATTAAGTATGTGCTGATTTGTGAATAATAATATAAAAAATAAAATTTAATAAAAAAAAACAAAATTTAATAAAAAAACTCCTTTCTGGTCTTCTAACCCTGATTGCTGTACCCTGATTGCTGTTATACTATTATAGCAAAATGGCAAAACGGCAAAATGACGAAATGGCGAAACTGCGAAACAAAAGACAAACCTCTAGCAAAAACGTCGAAACAAAAGTACTACTATTTGAAGACAAGAAAAAAGAAAAAAAAAAAAGCTTACAGGCGAGGCACGACTTCAAAACAACTCCAGCCTAAGAAGAAAAAATAATAATTATTAAACAATAATCATTGTTTATATATAATTACCAATCTCAAAAATAATTGGTCAATCATATAAGGGTCGCCATGGCGACATGTCACCATTGATATTTTGCCTATATAAATTTATAATTTTAATTAAAAAATTTTTTATAATTTTGGCCAGAATTTGATAATTTTAGTAAGAATTATATCTAATACTTTGGCCAACCCACTCATCTACAAAAAATCAGCTGCTTTTTGTTAGCTCCCTAATAATAGTGAACTTTAATTTTAAGTATATATAAAATTTTTTTATAGCCTAGCTATTTGCTGTATACTTTAACTAGTTATTATATAATTTGTTTTGCAAAACTAGAAGACTAGCTTGCATCTTAAATAACATGTTTTTTTTATTGTTATTGCTTTGGGCCAAAATAGTCCAAAGCAATATAAAGAAAGATTAAAGGGCATTATTTTATGGCGACCCATCACCATGGCAACTCCGTGATTGACCAATCAAAATTGATCACGTGAGTCATGTGTCGACTGATTTGCAAAAAGCAAATCGACAAATACGTGACTCACGGGACCAATTTTGATCGATCAATTACCAAAAAATACACAAGTTAAAAAAAAAAAAAAAAAAAAGAGCGAAGTGAATTTATTACTACTGGGAACAATCCGAAATTTTTTTATTTTTTTTTAAAAAAAAAAACAATTACACTAATATATGAATATCGAATATTAAATCTAGTGCCAAATTCGCACTTTATTTATATAAAAAAAAACTAAACTACTGTAAAAAATACTTCGCCTACCCACGCACTTCGCCCACCTATGCACCCATAACAGAGCCAACTCAACCGATTTTCTACAGAGACAAAATGAAGACACCAGAAATACACAAGACTCCAAAAACGATGACTCCAAAAATGACGACTTCAAGAACGATGACTTCAAGAATGACAACTCCAAAAATGATGACCCCAAAAATGACAAAGAATAGAAGCACCTAAAAAAAGGGAGAAGTTAGTACTAGTAACAAAAAAAAAACTAGTAAAAAAAAACTGCTTAACCCGATGAATATCTTGACTCCCACTATTATGATGATTCCAAGAACGGTGACTCGAAGAATGACTCCAAGAAAAGAAACATCTAAAAAAAGGAAGAAGTTAGTACTCATAAACAAAAAAAGAAAAAAACAAACTATGTAGTAAAAAAAACTTAAAACTGACAAAGATCTCGACTCCCACTATGATTCCAAGAATGACGACTTCAAGAATGATGACTCCAAGAACTACAACTCCAAGAACTACAACTTCAAGAACGACTACGACTCCAAGAACTATGACTCCAAAAACAACAACTCCAAGAACAACGACTCCAAGAACAACGACTCTGAGAACAACGACTCCAAAACGACAACTCCAAGGACAACTCCAAGAAAAGAAACAACTACAAAACTAAAAAAAAAGAAAGTTAATACCCATAATAAAAAAAAAAACAAAAAGAAAAAAAAATTTTACATATCTAAAGAAAATCCAAAGAAGCATTAGTAGTATCGCGAATAAAAAAACAAAATAATTGTCACGGCCACAATCGGTCCTTCAGTAGAAAATTGACTTAGAATATGAATAAAAAGATCGGGCCATTGATCACGTGCGCTGTGGATCAAGTTATAGTATATCAGTGGCTATATCAGTCATGCAGATTTGATTATCAATCAAGGGACACGGGGTCAGTAAAGCCAAGTATTTCATTGTTAATTGATTGATTATGTAACAATGATATAATTTACTAATCATAATTTAATTTAATTTAATTTGGAGGTCTGTTATTACATATATAAGGAAGGTACAAAAAGAAAAAAGGAAGTTAGACTCGGTTGTGGGAATTGCAAATACAGAAAAAGACAAACCTATAACTCACCTATGCAAGAGATAAGGACGTGACTGTAAGTATATGATGAGTTGGTCACGACTCTTATGTGCGAGGAAGGGGCACATGAGCACCAAAAAACACATTCGTGGTCGCCTACGGCTGCGACAGAAGAACCTGGGTAGGATTGTAGTTATTTATGAAGCAAAAGAGAGGCAGTGGAGAAAACATTAGTACTGAATCACAAGAGACATAAGGAATTCAAAGCATATTAAATAATTACCTTGACGAAATTCATACACGATGTTGGACAACGATGGTGGAAGAACTTGTACGATACTCCGGTCCAAGCTAAGATAATAGGTAGAAAAATGTGGCACTTAAAGCGATTCGTAACTCGAATGAAATGTGTAAGAAAGTACCCAACAAAAAAAAAAAAATTATTACTACTGTGGAATTGATCGATTCGAGGGTGTAGAATCAAAGAAGTATATAAGTATATGTATTGATCAACACACAACGGAAATGAGTATATGCTGATAGTTATAAATTCGGCTTTGGAAAAAATTAGTTGAGTGAAAAATGTTCAAGTTACAACCGATATAACATGTCTTGTGCTCGGTATTAAGCATATATTTCTCGGAAGAACTATACAAGCATGGACGGGTGGAAATAATGATTGTATTATTGTAGTGCAATACGCAACAATGGATCATTACGTCAGAATCTTGAGCAAGTATAAAAGATGAGTTGGAGGATAAATTGAATGTATTATACCGTATATGGCTTTGGATCTCGAATCGAACTATTTTCAAGAACTTAATCATAGTGATTTACACACTGGTGAGAGTTTGTAAAGTGAACTAAATGGTGCTTATATCACCGATCTTGGCCTTTCAATATTTTCAAGTCTGGGAATCATTACAATTAAAATATCAGTAGGAAGAGCTTTCCAGTTGATACTAATCTTCAATTTAAGATCATTAACAGATAGGCCTGAATGTGCCCATACTCCAGAATTTTACACTGGATCAGCTGGTGTTGCATGGATAATGATCCTGATAAACGACCAACTGCTGCTATAATTGTTGAAAAAGTAGCTTATTGGTTGGATGAAAATCGGCATTTTGATGAAAGATGAGATCTGCTGATAAGATCGATGTTGGGTTTCTAACACTGGTTTGAAACGATATGAAAAACTTGACAAATCAAGGGAATAGGAAATGAAGGATCTGTTGATACAAATCCCCTTAATAAATTAGATGACATTTCAAATGATTGTGCTATGTGAAGGACACTTAGCTTGTTATGATCCAGATCAAATGAAGTAGGAACATTCGGAAGTAGGGTGACGCACCTAGAAATAGAAAAGTGGATGTAGTATGAGAAAAAATCAATAGTGGAGAAATAAGAACGTCCATGATTAATGATCGTTATTATCACAAAAATAGAGATCGATAAAGGTGAGGGAAGAAATGTGGCGGTTAGTTCGGCAAATGAAGATGAAATAACCTGTAAGTCGCGTAAATACTCTGGAGTATATTAGCACTGCTCAGGAAAAAATGTACACTTGTAAAGTAATGGCACGGTACCTTCGTATTGAGACGTTGGTACCTCTTTCATGATAAGTGAGGGCCATGACATGCATTAACTGGGAACATACCTTTGTATTGAGACATTGGTACTCTGTTCTCATACTCGTTCGTGGTCAGTGAGGGCCGCGAAGAAGGTCGAACCTACGTATTGAGACATTGGTTAGGCAAATAATATACCGGAATTTGTGAACAAAGGCTTGAAGATCGAAATTATACCCCAGCATGGTTCTGTGATAAGAGTGAAGGTAATAGATACCGTTCACCCTTTATTGAATGTACCAAGAGGGTAAAGGAGTTTCGGGTCGATAATCCTCGCTTATATAACATAAAAGATTTTGTGCGGTTTGGGAAGTGATACACAAGTTGCAACCGATATAACACATCTCCAGCTTGGTATCGGACGTGTGATCTTTGGAAAAACAGCACTAGGATCGAAAAGTGAAAATAAAGAGATCGATGATTATGACTTAACGCTACAAACTATAAAGAAATAATCAAGTAAATTCCTTTTAGTTTGTTAAAGAATATTCAAGGGTTTGATAATGGATCTTTAGCGATCTGATTAGATAGTGATCGATATATTTGGGGATCTGGCTTAGAAGGAGAACAGGGATAGTTATTTAATGAAAGGTCGATTGAAGATATTGAAGTGTTGTAGACTGGTAGTTATGTTGAAGAAGAACCGATTGAAGGAGATGTTGACCTCGGGACGAGAGTCAAGGGGGATCTAGCTCCTGTCACAGCCACAATCTGTCCTTCGGTAGAAAATTGACTCGGAATATGAATAAAAAGATCGGGTCATTGATCACGTGCGCCGTGGATCGAGTTATGGTATATCAGTGGCTATATCAGTCATGCAGATTTGATTATCAATCAAGGGACACGGGGTCGGTAAAGCTAAATATTTCATTGTTAATTGATTGATTATGTAACAATGATATAATTTACTAATCATAATTTAATTTAATTTAATTTGGAGGTCTGTTATCACATATATAAGGAAGGTACAAAAAGAAAAAAGGAAGTTAGACACGATTGTGGGAATTGCAAATACGGAAAAAGACAAACCTATAACTCACCTATGCAAGAGATAAGAATGTGACTGTAAGTATATGATGGGTTGGTCACGACTCTTATGTGCGAGAAAGGGGCATATGAGCACCAAAAAACGCATTCGTGGTCGCCTGCGGCCATGACAATAATAAAAAAAAATCTAGATTTATCTGTAGATCGATCTAAATCAGATCGAAACTTGTACTCTGGAAATACATGATCACTAATCTTAAATATGATTGGCTGATCATATGCCCAATTTTTTTCTCTGCACATAGAAGCAATCATATATAAAAAAAAGGGTTTCATATGGAGAAAGGGCAGAAAGAGCAAAGAACAAGGAATAGCCAAATCACTTCTAATAGTAGCAGTAGGCATCCCAAAAGAAACTAGCAGCACAGGCAGTAGGTGCTAGAAAAAAAAAGAGGAGTGAACAAATAACCTTTTAACATTTGCATTTTATAATATTAACAGGATTAAATTAAACAAAACCAAACTAGAAAGTCTAATTGATTTGATAAAAATGAAAAGAGAGGATATAATTGGGTTATATAAAACAAATATACAAAAAAAGAAAGGTAAATAGTTAATGAATAGTGATAAAAACTATAGGGGCTTTTAGGCATCAGTGGAAAAAGGGATCTAGTATAGCAATAATTATACACAAAAAAATTGAAAAGCATCTAGCGAGAATACTAAAATAGTTACCTTATACAATCGAAACAAATATGGTATTTAAAAATAAAGTGTAGTACTTCTTCATCATATATATTCCACCCAACAACAAAGAGTGTGAAAAAGAAATATACAAGAATTTATCTAATAGAGTTGAGCAAATACAAAAATCTAGCAAAACAAAGGTGGTAATTATGGGAGATTTTAATGTAGAAATTAACAACAGCACAAAAATAGTAAAGAATTAAACATAGGACCTAACAGCAAAATTTAGTACAAAAATTGCTAGATTGAGGTTCAAAAACACATTCACACATCTAGATATAGGTGCTAGTAGAGATACAAGAAGAGGCTTAACCAAAATCTTAGAGATCGATTATATTTAGTTATTATACAATTGGCATGTTGATTTAGCAAAATACAAGATATCAGTCATAGGACATGTCCTTAAAAAATAGCCCAAATGTTGTATAATAAAAATTATAATAAAAACATATGAATTTACTATAGACATGGATTAGAAGATTCTCTTTGATCTTACTTATTAACTTAAAATTAAATTTTTTGGGAATATAGAACAAGGGAAGAAGAAAAAATTGAGCTTAAAATCAAATTAAAATTTTGCCTATTTTGCACATAACGAAAATGTAACTTAGCCAAAAACAAATATTTTCTAATTTTAAAAGGAATTTTAATTTGATTTTTAAGCTCAATTTTTTCTTCTTCCCTTGTTCTATATTCCCAAAAAATTTAATTTTAAGTTAATAAGTAAGATCAAAGAGAATCTTCTAATCCATGTCTATAGTAAATTCATATGTTTTTATTATAATTTATATTATAGACAGCAATTGAAAGGACATGTTCTATGACTGATATAAGACATGAGCCTATATATGAATAGTGACCACTATATAGTTTTTGGCTAGTTGTTTTTTAGAATTAATATTTCTAACCAAAATAGAGCACAAAACATAGAGCAAAAAGCGAAAAAAATATATTGATACAAATAAAATTCAAGAAGAGAACTGGATCACTTTTGCAAAAAGATCTGATAAGATCTTAAAGTCCAAAGTAGAAAATCAGAAGAGAACATATTGTAAAAGTGATAAAATAGGAGAATTGGTTACTCAAGAGAAATTGGATAGTAATGGAACTGGTTAGAATTGAACATAAGAACCGCAGCAAATAAAACTTACCAAAAAAGTGCTTTATGGTAGCCAAAACAAAATAAACCAGCAAAGACCAAAAATACAGTCTGCGAAAATTATCCAAAAGGCTAAACAAATTATGCAGAAAAAGTAAAAAGCATATATGCCATGCACTAAATAGTAAAGACAAAGAGAAGTTAAAGAGTGTTTTAAAAATAATTAAAGCAAAATTAGAAGAGGATCTAACTCTTAAGAACAAAATAGATTTATAGTCAGATGAAATCTACAAATATCTGGAACTTATGGCCAAACTAGTTAAGAAAGTATAGACAAAAAAAATATTTTACTTGAAGAAATTAAAATAAGAGAAAGTATAAAGGAAAAATGCAATAGAATAGCAACAAATCAAAAACTAATATTAAATAGATTCTAAAAAGGCTGACTAGGAAAATTAAAATAGATAGAATATGTGAAGATATGGGAATGATTTTAAATTATATACAAAAGAAAAAGAAGTTCTTAACAAAGTAGAAACACACGTTAAAGAACAATTCAAAAAAAGAAACTTCAATAGCAGTAACTTAAAACAAGTATGGCAGAAGCAATACAAACCAAGAGCGGATATAAAAGGAAATGGTATGATCAAGTTTCAAATGAGATTACTCTGGAAGATTAGGAACTTGCACTTTCCTCATCCTAAAACAACTCAGCTCCTAGAATATCGGGTATTACATATCCTGTTTTAAGGCATCTTGAAAAATACACAAAACTATTTCGCATCAAATTGCTGTCCAAGTGTTTAGCAAGCGGTAAAATACTACAGAAGTATAAATTGTGTCTATTATACCCCATACCCAAAAAAGAGGACTGGAATTTCAATTTGAACAATGTTCGCCCAATTATACTACTAGAAACAATAAAGAAAATTCTGAACAAGATTCTAATACAAAGATTAGATCAAATCTTTAGGAAAAAAAAAATACTAAAAGGTCTGAACTTCACAGGTTTGTTAGGAAAAAGTACTGAAGATCCTATACATATTTTAAATTGCATAACAAAAGAGGCCAGAGAAAAGAAAAAAGAGTTGTGGGTTTTGTTCCAAGATATACAAAAGGCCTTTGATTCTATAAGTATGAATTCTTTGGATTTGGCACTTAAAAGAATTAAACTATCTGAAAACCTTTGCAAGTATGTTACAACCTCTTTTCAAAAAGACAATTTGAAATTATAACTGCCTTCAGAAACACAAACAAGTTAGAGCAGGTAATAGAATTAAACAGAGAGAGGTGCTTTCTTCTCTAGTTTAGCATATCTTCTATGATTCACTTTTGCACGAGATTCAAAGGCAGAAAATATGGAGTACAAAGTTGAAGTAGAGTGGCTCATGGACTTATGGAATAATAGAATCAAGCATATAAAATAGCGTCAAGTGGTTCTGGCTTAAGCTGATATTACAACCTGGATTGCCAAATACAAAAAGGAGTTGGAGAAGATGCTGGAGCTGGCTGAAGATTATTACAAATTAAACGATATTACAATTAATAAAAACAAATCAAAATTAATAGTAATAAACAAAAATTAGCAAGTACAAATCAAGAATGCAAAATTTGCTCTAGTGATAGAACAGAAATCTATGTGAAAGAGAAGGACAATCTGACAAGGTTTTTAGATATCTGGGTTTCTGAAAAGATAGCAGAAATTGTGGGTTAAAACTAGTAGAGAGGAAATTTAAACCCTAATAAGAATTGTAAAAAAGAAAAAAGTCATACTTTGACATCAGCAGTATATCAACAACAAGGTTTTAATTCCAAGAATAGAATATAAGTTAAGATGTCATATAGTAAACAAATGGGTGTATAACTATTTGCATAAACTATAGTTAGATAATAAAAGTATGGATTGCATTTTATCTTGAAGCACTGATAGATGCAAAATAAGTGAGCTCAGATTCAATTTTAATGCAAAATTGGTACAAGAAGCAAAAACACTTAAATTAAGAAAGAATGTAAAGAAATAGAAGAGGTGTTGAAGCTCACAGATAGATCTAAAAAAGAAATCAGGTCCGTCTAAATGCGAATAAAAGAAAAGGTTTTCTAAAGAACAGAAGCAATTGCTAGATTGTAGTAAAGCAGTTAATTAGTTAGGACAGAATTTATCTGTTAATATAGTCACAATTACAAAAACTCAGAGGCCTTTGCAGTTGTGGAAAAAACTATTATGGTGTCAAAAGATAAAAGAGTTATTAATACATAATATTAAATCAAGAGAAATAAAGACCTAATTTAAATTGGAGTGCGGGAATAGCTTGGTGACCCAACCTACTCTGGTACATACATAAGGATGAAATTATTTCAGGTTCTAAAACACAAAATTAAAATTTGAAACAAAATTGTTTTTGACCTATTTTACTTAAAAGACAAAATTATTTGATACTTTTTTTGAATAGGCAAAATTATAAGGAATATATCTATATAAAATTTATTTGCTCTTTCTTATAAAAAATTTTAATTTATCTAATAAAGACGAAATAGGGCTTTTTCAAAAATCAATTTCAGTGCATTACTACTCTGGTATTACCAGAGACAAAAGAAAACAAGAATAGGTTCTTTTTGGAACAAATAAAGAAAAGACAGACATAGGGAGAATTAAAAGAAAAAAAGAAAAAGTTGTGGAAATTGAGCACTAGATATATGAAAAAGAAAACAACAAATCTTTAGCCAAGTGTGCAAGGTGCCAAATAGCAAAAAAGAATGATAATAAACATGCCTAATCAAAAAAAGGTTTTGTAAAGGTATAAGAGCTCTTAAAAATGGTGTTGTCAAAAGAAATGGGAAGAATAGCGCACTTTGTGAAATTCCAGTTAATGCTTTGAGTACTTGTACTAGATCAAAGAACTATAGTCTGAGCATAGCAAACATGAATATAGAAGTTTTCATCGAAACAGTAGTAAACTCATTAATCAACAAGTATATAATAGAGCAAGAATTCAGAGGTAGGCTCAAGAAAACAGTACAAAAACTAGCAATAAATCAGAATATAGATGTATACACAGATAGTTCACTAGAAGAATTAGAAAATATTGC
Source organism: Gigaspora rosea (assembly GCA_003550325.1). Classification (NCBI taxonomy): domain Eukaryota; kingdom Fungi; phylum Glomeromycota; class Glomeromycetes; order Diversisporales; family Gigasporaceae; genus Gigaspora; species Gigaspora rosea. The sequence continues at coordinate 253,190 of QKWP01000426.1, forward strand.
TCAGCCATGAAGAATAGATATAGGATAGATCATCCTTAATAAGTAGGACAAGCTAATCCATTTTTCTAATGCAGTTTGCAGGTGCAATACAAGACTGGCCATTATCAACTAGAGCAGAACAAGGGGCAATAGGTATTGCACTTCTTGTAATTCCACAAAAATGTAAAGTCAATATATATACCGACAGCATAAATGCGATTTGCATAATTAAAAAAGTGCTTTTTAATTCGAAAAACCAAAAATTTCAAAGTTAAAGAATAGAAGTATTCTTGCAGGACCCCGAAATATACATAAATAGGTCAGATATGAGTTTGCTTATTTTTGAGGTTTTTATGCAGATCTTTTTTATTTATAGTAATTTTTGCTTATTTTTGAAGTTTTTCTGCAGATCTTTACTTTTTTAGTAATCTTATAATTAACCTGACCTATCTATAAATATTTTGGAGTTCTATCCTTGCAATAATTGAAAGTTTAGTTAAGCTTAAGGAGCTAGACATTAATTTCATTAAAGTAAAAGGGCATAGTAGCATTTACTTTAATGAGCAAGTGAATAAGCTAGCAAAAAAAGGTTGCATAAATAGAAAAGTTATTAGTTGGAATGTTGAATAGTCAAAATTGGTAAATGTTGTATCTAGATGGAATTATTATATAATAGATACTCCTATTAGAGGTTTAATAGATAGTATCACAAATTTGTATTATAGCATAGAATAGTTACACACAAGTAGTATAGAGTATTTAAAAGCAGGAATAATATAGAGAGAGAAATTGATTGAAAGGAAATCTGGCAGAACTTTAAAAAAATTGCAGAGTCAAGATATAGAAGTTTGAAAAGTAGTAAAGAATTTGTATTTGATACAAAGTGTCCAAATAACTTATTGCCAACTCTAAGTACATTGCACAAAAGAAACCTGTTGATATATTCAATAGATATCTATGTAGCATATTTTTATGAAAAAGAATTTAGCAAAATATAAATTATATGAAATTTTCTGGAAAAAAATTGAACTTAAGGCTGCAAATCTTGCTTTAGAAGAACAAATCCTCGCTAGAAGAAGAAAAAGGAAGCATAATGAAAATATACTCATAGTAAAAAATGCAAGCACAGAAGCGGTTCTAATTGGATTATCAAGAAAGGACAGATTAGAAAACTGCATAAACTGTATAAGAGGTGTCCTTTTAATTAATAGTAGTAAAAGCATAGAATTGTGAAATATTCAAAAAAGATATAAATATGAGCTTAGAAGAAAATTTAAAAGAATCATCTGGGTTTGTAGATGCAAGGCAGTCAACGAATGGAAAAAAATCAAGATATTTCGAACAAAGATAAAAGAAAGAAAACAGTAAGAAATAGTAAGAAATAGACCGCACAAGAAAAGTTTGCATAGAAAACCCATGAGTAGCAGAATCAAAGCTCAAAGTAGTAGAGAAAAATGTTGGGACAAGGTTGGAACTTCTATGACTAACCTAGTTCAAAATAATTTCAAACCAGCGTGGTTTGGACTGTATAGACCATATCTAATACAATTTTGACAAGGCTAGCGACCATCATCCATTAACCAAGGGAGTGAGTACCTTTAGAAAGTTAAAGGCCCAAGTATAGGAAAAAGGTAGCTATGACAGATCTAGAGATGGGCACTATGCGCATGACTGCATGCATGCATGCAATTAATTCTGGCCAGCATTAAGAAATTAAATCATAACTTTGGTCAAAACATGCATGCATGCATGCAAAAAATGCATGCGCATGTGCATGCTAAAATAAAAATTTGCTATTTTGCCCATCTCCAGACAGATCGCATCTGAGCACTAAATAGCAGCCGGATAAGTCTTTATTGTAGTAAAAGAAGAGTTAAAGGCAGTAGTTGGAGACCTTTGTATATAATAACATGTGTATTTTTTAGTCAATAAAAGCAGGATTGCCAAAAAAACCAAATAGTAATCTATTTATATATAACTCTGGGTTCTTGTATACATTATATTAGTTTATTTTTAGATACTTCACTAATATCTTTTTTCAATAATATTCTTTAGGCTGTTGGTTATACCTTTTGGCTTTAAAATATTTCTAGAATATATACAAATAGTTTTTTTAAATATATTTAAATACAATATTTTTTGCTCTAAAATATTTCAATACTAATAGATTTTCATTCTTTTTTTTGTAAATACTTTTACTAATATTAAGTAAACTGTTTTAACTTTTTTTAATAACTTTTTTTCTTGATAACTTATTTAGATTAGTCTTAGCATTACCTTACTAAAAATTTTGAAAAGATATTATAAAAAAATATATGAAGATAAACCAATATAATATTTTGAATAATTTTTAAACAAATATTATCAATTAGCATTGTAAAAGAATTTTAGTAGTTATTAATAAAGTATATTAGCAAAAATTAAATTACCTATTTATAAAAGCAAGAATAATTTTAATGCAATCCATATTGGTTGATTTATGGAATTGAACCTTAAAATAATTACAAAATATTCAATGATCTGCAAAAAGTCACATGTTAATTGGATGTAAATAAAAAATGTACCAAAATTACATATCAAATTCGTTGTCTCTTCTAGAGAATATAATTCTAGAGAATATAATAAAACCCATAAGTCTACATGAGTTTTTTTAAAAAGAATCGAATTTAATAAAAAGTAAGAGAAGTTAAGGGCTATATCATTAATCACCTGATTATTTTTTATTAGAGGCCTACCCCTCCTTCTTCTTTAATATATATATATTTAGGTTCTTATATATAATTTCAACTTTTTTTACCTCCTCCCTTCCTAAAAAATCACCTGATTTTTGTCACTCTCCTAATTTTAAATTAACCCTTTTTTTTAAACTTTTTAAAAATTTAAACCTTTCAAAGTTTAACTTAAGATCTCATGATGCATATCTAGCTTTTGTTTAGATCTTGTAGCTTATATTTTGTGGCACATATTTGGATCTTGTAATATATACTTATCTTTGTTATATTGAAATCAAATTTTTGTAATTTTCACAACCAAAAATTTATTTTGGAAATTATGTTATAAGCAAACACATATTGTAGTTATAAAGATTTAGATACTAACAAAATTCTTGTAGTTCTGTAGTTATAAAGGTTAATGTACTGACAAAATTTCTAATAGTAAAGGAATTGGAGTCAAAAAGGACAAAAAGAAGGCATTTAAATGTTATAAAAAATCTGCTGAGATGGGTAATACTAATAGAGTTGGAGATTGCTAAAATAGTGTTGGGATCGAAAAGAATAAAAAGAAGGTATTTGAATATTTATAATTCTATTAGTTGAAATAAACTGATTAAAAAGCAATGATTGCTTTATTTTTTTATTAAAAATAGTACAATTAAAAATTCTATTTTAAACCATGCCAAATTTTGAGAAGATTAATATACCTACAAATTTGTATTTTTTTTTTTTAATAAAAAAATTTATTTTTTACCTTGCACATAACATAGTGTTTCAAAATTATGATAGTGGGTTAGTTCTATTTTTTTAATTTACTAAAAGCTTTCAAATATTTAATTTTAAATAAGTCTTTTCATTTTTTCATTAATTTTTTAATATGGAATATACAACTTTTTTGCTTATGAAATTTTTAATCAAATATTAAAATGTTTATTCATCAAAAAAAAATATATTCTTTAATGGATTAAAAATAAATATAATTAATAATTAACTGCATTTAAAAATCCAAGAAAATCATATAGCCAAATGTAAAATTGGATAACTCATAATTTTAAAATTCTTTATTTAGGTGTAATTAAAACTTCATACAACTAAATTAATTGAAAATAATTTAGAGATACAAGCTTATTTTATTATTATATGATAATTTGTGCTGTGTACCAAATAATAAAGCATGCTAGTCAAGACAAAAACCTGGTAAATGATTTTTTTATTATTTCTATGTTTTTTTTTTTAAGTATGAAAAATGTGACAATTTAAAAAATGCAATTTGAAAAAGCAACTCCAAAAGTGATAGCAAAATTGGCAACAGCTACAAAAGTTAAAGCAAAGATTTGTAAAAAATAAATAAAAAAACTTTATAGCTTTCTATTAATTAGATGAATATGACCTAACAATAAAAACTTCAAAAATGACAATTACAGAAATGCTCCAAAGGGCAACTCTAAATGCGATACGAAATTGATTGTATATGATAGTTAAGTTATATAAACTATTAATATATATATATGCAGATCATTATATAATTAATGTATATATTATTTGAACCCCAAAATTTTTAGAGTATTCTAAAAATCATCTGATATGCTTATTTTAAAAGTTGTATGGGCTGCTGTCAATAGAAATCAAGCAAATTTTTTTTAGTAACTTTTTTTAAAAGTTTAAATTAAAATAACTTAACAAAAACTTGATCAAATTTGATAAAATTTTTTTAAATTAATTCTATAAGTTTATGAAAGTAATTTTAAAAAAATTTTATCAAATTTGATTAAATTTTTGTTAAGTTATTTCTGTTCAAAGTTTCAAAAAAATTTTATTATAAAAAATTTGCTTGATTTCTATTGACTCACACCCATATAATAGCAAAATTGGTATTAGAAATTTAGGTATTAGTAAAATTTTAATAGTTATAATTAGTAATATAGTAAAATTGTTCTAATAATTGTTGTAGCTAGTTATAATATAAGTTTTAGCTAATTATAGTTTAAGTATTTAATCATTAGTATGTTAATTAGAATAAATTAGAATTATATTAGAATTAGTAATATATAATAATATTAATATTAGGCACTATTTAAGACTATATAAAGTTAATTTTTTGGTTCTTATAATATGAGACAAAAAAAATGATCTGCTTGTCTAAACTTTTATTTAAAAATTTTATATATAAAATTTTATAAAATTTTTAAAAAAATTTTTTAAAACTTTTTAAAAAAAATTCCAATATATAATTCAGATAGGTTATAAGAACCAAAAAATTAACTTTATACAGCCTAATAGAAATGAAAAAATCTCTTTTTTAAATCTTGTCAATTTATTAGATTTATAAAAAAATATGCCAATTTGTACTGTAGCTAAGGACTATGTCATTAATCACCTGATTATTTTTTATCAGAGGCCTACCCCTCCTTCTTTTTTAATTTTATATAATTTCAACTTTTTTTACCTCCTCCCCCTAAAAAATCATCTGATTTTTGTTACTTCCCTAACTTGATCTAGAAATTGATTAAAAAAATAATAAATAACAAATTATTAAATTATTTTTATAAATTTATTTTATATTATAAAAATTATATATGCATTGTTTAATTGTAATATAAATAAATTATTATATATAGTAGCATAGAGATTGCAGGTGTACTTTCTGAATGCAAGTTGTTCATCTCGGTGAATATGTAAGTTACCAAAGCATAGATAATGCCTGTGTGAAATAGAGAATGCTCTACCAAGTGTTCTGTGAGGATAAATTAGTTCTAAGGGATGTTGTTAGCATCTGGAACTGACCTCGACTAACTAATGTATCAGAGAACTGTACTGATAATACAAGTAGGATTGGCAGGAGAAGCCTGAACTAGAGAGTTTAAATAGGCAATCCCCTAGTTGGGTTGCAGGTATGGTAGCTAGTATAGAACCCATAAAGTAGAACCTTCGAGCAGACTACTTAAATTAGACAACCAAAAGTTGTACATGTGGCTAGTTGTATCCTTATTCATATAACAAATATCAGGTGCCCAAAGAGGCACTCTTAATCTACAAGCTTGATTAAATAAACTTATCACCCAAATCGGGAACATTGATATAAAAAAAATTAAATAAATAAATTATAATATATTAATTAGAGCACTAATATATATTATATAATATTTTTATCAAGAAAGCTATATATACTCCTTTTCTTTTTTTTTTTTGTGTTAAAGTTCCCGCTTTGGGTGAGAGTTTATTTAATCAAGCCTGTGGATCAAGGGCGCCTCTTTGGGCGCACCCACAATTGAGTTACATTGAATGAGAGTACAACTAGCCACACGTACAACTTTTGGTTGTCTAATTTAAGTAGTCCGCCCGAAGGTTCTACACTAGTTGCCATACCTACAACCCAACTAGGGGATTGCCTATTTAAACCCTCTGGTCCAATGCTTCGCATGTCAATCCTACTTGTGATCACCGGTACAGCTCTCCGATACATTAGTCAGTCAAAGACAGTCTCGGATGCTACCTACATCCCCTTAGGACTAATTTATCCTCGCGGGTAAACTTGGTAGAGCAGTCCCTGTCCCACACAGGTATTACCTACACTTCGGTAACTTACACACTCACTGAGGCAAGCAACTTGCAGTCAGAGGGTACCTAACTGCTACTATTACCTACTTCTGCCCTTGTAAAGTTTACACCGACCCCGGTACCTACCATTACTTTCCTACTGGTCCATTACCAGGTGCCCCAAACTTCCAAACCAGTTGGCCCAGAAGGGTTGATCTAACCAGTATTAGGTGCTACTATAGTTTTTCTTCCCCTGGTGCCTAATTCCAGAACATAGGTCCTTTTTCTCCGGTACGACTCCGGCGGCCAGGTTGGTGGACCCTCTTCTCCGAAGATCATATCGTCCAGTTCTCCAGCTCCGGTTTCTGATATTCCAGTTCTGGTAGCACCGTCGAAGATCGTTGCTACCTCCTTACTCGGGACTTTCCAAATAGGTTTCTATTTCCCCGGTTCCTTGGATTTGTCTGTATCACCGGATACAACTTCGCCCGAAAGCTCCCATTCGAGATGGTAACCAAGGACTACAGGTAATATACCCAACCAATCGACAGGAAACGGTTACCGTAACACAGGTCTATTTTCCAAAGCGTTGCCAGTGGGATTTGAACCCTAGACCTGCCACTTGGGGGTGACAACTTACCAACTTCCCTAAGTCGCCACACCCTTATATACTCCTTTTCTTTATATTATATATGAAGTATATATATAATATATTATATCCAGTTACTTCCTCTTCTAAGATGTTACATGATATGCTCTAATGTTGGCACTACCCCCAAAACCAATGATACTACTATAACCAATGACACTATCACTTCCAAAACTAATAATAATAACACTTTCAAGACCATCTATCTTGCCAAATCAATACCACCCAACCAAAGACCTAGACAAAAAACATTTAATTTTAATTGTCAATGCAAAAATAGAAGAAACAGATATGGTAAGTATAATTCTACCTTCTCACATCTATTTGAGTCAAAAAATAAAATATGGTTTAATTCTAAATATTAATTTAGATAATCCAGACTATGATCCTGAATATGTGCACTCTTAAATAATTATATATGGTTTAGTGCTAGTAATACTAATTGTAATAATTAGGAAAGATATGATCAGGACAAGATTGAATAATATTATTTGTATATTTATAAATTGTTGTTCAGCAACAATTTTTAATAAATAAAAAAGAGGTTGGTGACCCGAACATTTTTATTTTTTATGTAATTGTAAATTGACAAAATATTAGAATTTATTACCTCATGGCTAAAACCCACATTATATAAAACAAAAAATTTATACAACTTGTTTGAGTAAGAGTTATTTACCTACTATTAATATAAATTCTGAAAACAATAGGTATAGCCTTATTTAAGCTTGTACTAACTTGCTAATTTTGACTATTACAACGTATGTATATACTACAATATGGATCTGGCAATAAATATCTTGTAACATCTAAACTTACAAAACTAGAATTAAAGATTAGATCAATTAAAAAAGATATATTATAAAGAAATAAAAAGAACTATAGCAGAATTGGTTTAGGCAAACTAAAATAACCAATCTCTTTATTTGTTATATTGTATTACAATAGTAATAAAAAATAAAAAAAAATTAATTTTTTTAGAGTTACTAAGTAGTTACTACTACAATCACTACAATATGAGTGTTGTTACAAGTGACTATAGCCTTCAATATAGTACTTGCAATACAGTACACAGCGACAGGGATCTTGTAAGGGTCAGAGAAGATATGCAGTGGTATGGAAGTGGAATATTACTTCACTAGAGCGGTTCAATATATATTTATTAATTAACAAGAGTATATTTATTTGGTAAAAATATATTTTATATATTTAGATAATAATATTCAAGAGATATAATTATTTAAGTGTTAGAGGGAGGAGAAAGGGAATCTGAGTCTAAGCTAAAAACTAATGTGTAGAAGGTCAGAAAGCTAGTGTTTATATATTTTTCAAACAAGTAATAAAATAATATAATAATATAATAATATAAAAATAATAATTATAAACTATAAAACTATAAAACGGTAAAACTGTAAAACTGTAAAACTATAAAACTCTGCTTTACTCTGTATCTAACAAGAAACCTATTCTATAACAGTGTTTATTTTTTGTTAGTCTATTAGCATCCCAGTATTCATATTCGATATAAACAGCTGAGTAGATCCTAGCTAAATAATAGCTTTTCAACTAGTACAAAGCAAGACAAAAAGTTATTAACAAGAACTTTAGAAAATAGTTCATTAATAGATTTTCTCTATAAGTATTAGATTCTATATTTTTATTAGATTTTTTTCTACTTTTACCATACTCTTCTACATTTTCATCAAGCTCTTCTTTTTTTGCACTTTCAGATTCAGATTGCTCAGATTTATTCTTTCTAGTTATGTTTTCTTCATTAGCTTCTTCATTAGGACTAATAGTATTTTCTGTATTGTTTTCAAATTCTGGTTTCTTTGGTAATACAGTTATCACCAAATCATCTATATCATAAAATGACATACCACAGATATAAAAAATTGTATTTAAAAATTATTTCAATAAAGTCTTATCCTTTTTGGAAAGCTTTTTTGCACTAAAGAGAAAACAAGGCTTCTCATATTCAATGCAATTCACAGTGATACTACCATTTTTTGCACATGTAGCAATAGTACTAAATAGTATAGTATGTTTGGTTTTTGCTTTACTTGCTTTGTTTTTGTTCCAGATTTTACCAATAAAAGTCTATGGTTTTCTGTTGTTCAGATATGATCTGGTAGACAGTGCAGCTGCTTGAAGTCTTTATGAGGAGGTTGGCATATAGTGCAAAATGATTTACTACATTTTTTAATTAAAAAAAGTAATGTCATAAGATGCAGCAATGATCAAAAAATTCTTGTAGACATAGCTTTAAATAGAAAAAATTATTTTTGTTATTTTGTTATTTTATTTATTTTTTAAATGCAAGTGATTTAATCAATACTTACCTTTTGCCTTATTTTTGCTCTAGTACAATTTTTATAAAAAACATTATTAGCCAAAACTTTTGATATACTGAGCCAATTTAGATGATTTAACTACCAAAATGCTCATCTCAATGAGGCGATTCTAACAAGCCCAAAATTGTTAAAATCTAATTACAGAATCCCAAGATCGTTCAACTTTTGTGTAATTTAATAGTGATTTTTTAGAATCACTAAGTAAATTTCTTTAACATTGAATAACTTTTGATCCACTAGTCCGTTTGGGATGATTTAACTACCAAAATGTTCGCCTCAGTGATACGATTCTAACAAGCTTAAAATCGCTAAATTCCAATCACAGGATCCCAAGATCGATAAAGATTTGTATTGTTATTAACAATACAAATCTTTATCGATTTTTGGATCCTGTGATTGGAATTTAGCGATTTTAAGCTTGTTAGAATCGTATCACTGAGGCGAACATTTTGGTAGTTAAATCATCCCAAACGGACTAGTGGATCAAAAGTTATTCAATGTTAAAGAAATTTACTTAGTGATTCTAAAAAATCACTATTAAATTACACAAAAGTTGAACGATCTTGGGATTCTGTAATTAGATTTTAACAATTTTGGGCTTGTTAGAATCGCCTCATTGANTTAGTGATTCTAAAAAATTACTATTAAATTATACAAAAGTTGAACGATCTTGGGATCCTGTAATTAGATTTTAACGATTTTGGCCTTGTTAGACATCTTATTGAGATAAGCATTTTGGTAGTTAATTTATACAAAATGGACCAGTGGATCAAAAATTATTATCAATTCCAAAAATTGGATATAAATTTTTAAAAAAATATGAAATTTGATTGGCTAATAGGGTATCAGGTGTAGGTGGGTGGGGTAAAATTTTAAAATTTATTAGTAACAAAAAATTATATAATTTCTGGAAGCTCCCTAAAGAACTGAAAATTAAACACATTACAGATTAAGTTAATTGGGGCCTAAATACTTTCAATAAGATCATTTTTAAAGCTATTTTTTTTTTAGCAATTTTATAAATATATTCATTGTACCAGCTTTATTTATTAATTTTTCTAATTGATTATACAGTCAACTCTCTTTATTCCAAACTGCTAGAACTACTATTTTTACTATGTAAAAATTTGAAAAAAATTAGTTTTCAAAAAGTATATATGGCTTATTCAAACTTTATAATAAAATTTACAAATGTTCTTGGAGGTTTTGTTTAGTTTAAAGAGATTAATAGCTGATAGTATTTGGTTTAGAGAGGTTCAGATTAGAGAGAGGCAATAATGCATTTTAGTTCTCATCAGGGTTGAGCAAGCTGTATATCCAGTGCTTTTTCACTGGACACTAGACGTTTCCAAATTGCCCAGTGTAATGTCCAGTGCATGTCCAGTGTCCAGTGACATATTTATAAAACAATTCAATAAATAAATAAATTAGTCAAAGCACAACATATCTGGTCAGATAACTAGTACTCCCAGAGGATTGCTCTAGCTAATTCTTAAAAATGTAGTTAAAATTTTATAATAATGCACTATACCTTTGATTTAATTTAATTTTATTCTTATTTAATTTTAAAATTTAGTTTAATTATTGTATATTAGTCAAAAATTCTGTTAGCGCATATAGTATATTTGAAAAAATTAATAAGCAATAAATATGTTGGCACATAATACTGTATTTAACTAAATATGATATCTATATACAACCAATTTGCTTGCAATTGTAAAGGATAGTATTTCAAATGATGTTAACCTCCCAAAGCAATATGCATGGTAAGCAGGTTTTGAGAGATATCAGGCTTGAAAACATTATAAATATTATATTATATAGCAGGAACAGGCTTAATAAATTAATTTTTTTAAGTTATCGATTTTAACAGAATTGGTTAATTATCTAGTTTATTTAATTTTTTTTGTTTAAAATTTTAAAAATTATAATTTTTTGTTGTCCAGTGATTATTTTTCTTAATCCATTGCTTTTCACTGGACAATTAGGACACTGGACACTGGACAAATTTCCAATTGTCCAATTGTCCAGTTGCCCAACCCTGGTTCTCATTAACCCAATACTTTGTATTTCTAGATTTAAAATTGACATAACATGCTTAACAAAATTTTTTCATGAATGTTGTGGTGGCAACAAAATAATCAAAATCTAAAGTGAGAAAAAAACAAATATAGGAAAGTTGATTACAAGTATATATACAACAATAATCAGGACTACTATTTGTATAAAACATAGTATAGGCTTGTTAGTTAGTTCTTCTGTAAGGAGTATATTATATAGTTCTGTTGCATGGCAAAGGAGTAAGAAGGGTTAAAATATTGGACCCTTTAGTTCTATGTGTACTTTGCTTGCAAAAAAATCACAATTTATTGATTCAGGTATATTATATATCATTGTTATACTTGGTATGATACCCATTTAGTCATTTAGTGTAATTATGGTCAGCAACTATAAAAGTATTTTTACTAACTACATCTTTCTTTCCTCTTTCAACTGTAGCTACAGAAAATCAGGACCCTGGACATTTCTGATATATGTCATATTTTTTTTAGCAAATTGATTCAAATTTGATCTAAGGTCCAAATTTAAATTTTAGCAAATTGAAGTTAATTTTAAAAAAGGTCATAATTGAATATTTTGTTGAATTACTAAGATTTTACATATGTTATATTTTATTTTTAGCAATTTACCCACATTTTGCAGGAATTATTATAACAAGTTAAGTTGTGCTATGATGATTGATCCAGATATAACAAGTTATTAATGGCTATATAGAGCAAAATTATAATCAATTATAATTGAAAATAAGTAAAAGAAGTTGTAGCATGTAATTAAGCTTTAGTATCAATAGCAACTTGCATATGTATCATGATCATTGATCATGATTGTATGTCAATAAATAAATAATTATATAATACAATTGTGTGAGGTTCATTATCAAATTTTATATATAAATATTAATTGATATATAATACTTAATCATTTTATATTGATTATAAAATATCATTTATATCGATTAATTAAATAAAAATTGATATATATCATTTTTATATTAAATTGTTATTATTTATAAATTGATTATAATCATAATTATTTAAAACAATATATAACGATTAACAGATCTTTAACAATTACATATCTGTTACAAAAATTTCAACCCAAATTACCAAGTAAAAAAAAAAAAAAAAGATCAAAATTTTTAAGCCCATTTGATCCATAAGCTACTATGAATCATAAAAATATATTTTACAAAAAGTGTGAAAAAACTTAAAAAAAACTATTTTGCTTAATTTTTACCCCTTTCTTTCTTTTACCTTTCTTCCTTTTACCCCTTTCTCCCTTTTATCCCTTTCTCCCTTTTACTCTTTACTTCCTTTTTCTTTTAATATTTCGAATACTTTTAAAATATTTTAAAATTGGGTGGATTAGTAGATCTGTAATCTGAATCATATCAGGGACACGTTTGACTAATATTTTTGAAATGTTTCGATAATTTTTGATGATTGTACTACAAGATTAGATTAGATCATTATTTATTTTTTTGGTTATAATTATAGATCATCTATCAATTTTACATTGTTTTTTCATTTTTTGGTTTGGTTTCATTTTTTTAAGTTTAGTTTTTTTTTATTTTTATTTTTTTTTATTTTTTAATTTTTTTATTTTATTTCTACACTTTACCACTAGCACTTTGCAAGAAATCCAATGACTTTTAGGCACTTTGCGCAGCCTTTCGATACTTTGCAAGAATATACAACTAATTTCTTTAGCAATTTTAAAATTCAAGAATACAAGTTTTTGCAAGTTTTTGCAAGTTTTTGCAAGTTTTTGCAAGGTTTCACAAGTTTTTGCAAGGTTTCACTTTATTTATTTTTTCGTTTCATGTTTTTTTTTGTTTTTTTGGTTTATTTTTATAAATTTATTTTATTCTGATACTTTGCAAAACCTTTGACGATTTCTGAGTTGAAAGATCACATTTAGAAAAATAAAGATTTGGGGCTTTGTTTATTTTTTATTTAGTTTGCTTACATTTTTGTTTTTTTTGTTTTTTTTTTTTACTTTTTATTTTATTTTATTTATTCCTTACTTCTTTCAAAACTTTATAAGCAAATATAAGCAAATATAATAGTTTATTTTTTTTCAGGTTGTTTTTTTTCATTATTTTTTTAGTTTTGTTTTTTGTTTTTTGTTTGTTTTTTTTTTACTTATTTTTTTAATTTATTTTATTTTATTTATTTTTTACTTCTTTTGAAACTTTTCTGGCACTTTGTAAGAAATAGCAAATATGAGAAATATAAGCAAATATAAGTGAATATTAATGAATATTAGCGAAAATAAGGAATATAATAGATTATTTTTTTTGTTTTCATTGTTATATTTTTTTTGGTTTCGTTTTTTTTGATTTATTTTTTTTGTCATTTTTTATAATAATATATAATAAAATATGTAGTATTTAAAATATAATATATAATAATAATAAATAAAATAAATAAAATTTTATATTAAATTGCGAAAAACTAGCAAATATTGTATAATAATTTAAAATATTATATAATAATAATAAATAAAAAAATAAAATTTATATTAAATTGTGAAAACTTGCGAAAACTTGTGAAACCTGTAAAATGTTTAAAAATTTGCTAAAAGTATAATTATGTGAATATAATAATTATTAATTAATATCATATTAGATATATATCAATTAATATCTATATCATTTGCAAATTTTATATATAGATATATATCGATTACTAACTGAGTAAGATATATATCGATTACTAACCAAGTAAGATATATATTGATACTAAATACCCTGCTAATTTCTATCGATAGTGATAGTAATCGATATATATCTAATAAACAGATATATATCAATTACTATCACTATCGATAGAAATCAGCAAGGGTATTTAAAATCGATATATATCTATCCGGTTAGTAATCGATATATATCTATATATCATATCCGCGGATTTTTGGAATTTACTATTAAAAATTCCAAAAATCTTTAATAGCGAATAACTTTTGTTCCGCCGGTCCGTTTTTGATGAAACAACTACCAAAATGTTCACATTGATGAGACGATTCTAATGAATCCAAAATCGCTAAAATCCAATCACTGGATCCAGAGATCGTTAACGATTTGTGTTACTTCGGGTATTTTAGGATTGGTTTTTTCAATCCTAAAATACCCGAAGTGACACAAATCGTTAACGATATCTGGATCCAGTGATTAGATTTTAGCGATTTTGGGTTCATTAGAATCGTCTCATCAATGTGAACATTTTGGTAGTTGTTTCATCAAAAACGGACCGGCGGAACAAAAGTTATTCGCTATTAAAGATTTTTGGAATTTTTAATAGTAAATTCCAAAAATCCGCGGATATGAAATTTGCCAATGTTATCATTAAGCAAATTAGTTAGTAATTCATATAATAATTGTAGTAATTATTATATAGTTAGTATCTTCTCTGAAATTTTCAAGAAATAAAATTAAATATACTAGCATAATGTATTTTAATATGCTGAATAAGTTTTTTAGAGCACAAAGTTATAATCAATTTGTAAAATTTTGAAAATCATAATATTTTTAAAAATTTTTTATTTGAATTCTATGGATTTGTAAAATTAAAATAAAAAAAAATTTGTCAAATTTAGTCAAGAACTCATGGAGACATCTTTGATAAAAGTTCCTGTAAACAATTTTAATACAGTTTTTTTGTAATATGTTTTTTTGCTTTTTCAAAATAACCCACTGTTTGATAAAGATTTACAAATAATTTTACTATGCTAACTAAAAAAAAATTATAACAAGACTTGTAGCGCATAATATTGACTAATAGAATCTCAAATCTCATGAAAAAATATTGAAAACTTGTGAGATATTTTTTGTTTTTGAAAAATTTGGTCGCATACGTTTTTGCAAGTTTTCCCCTAAATTTCAAATGCTTCCAGAAGCACTTTCTTAAAATAAAACCTTCAAAATGTGACTTAGTAGATTGAAAGAATATGTATTTGAGGATCTTTAATTAAAATTTCATCAAAAACTAATTAATATTGACGAAGTTATAATAATTTTTCAATTTGCTTCCAGATTCAGGATTTTCTAAAATTTTCAATTTTAATAAAAACAGAAAAACCAGAAACAAGTTACTGCACACTAATATAATCAATAGAGAATAGGCTAAATTTTGCTTTCTAAAATTTCAAGTTATTTGGTTAAATATTTATTCTATAATAGCTTTTTTTCATTTGGCACAGCTTCTCTATAATATACTTTATAGAAATAGAAGAATTTTTCATTAAAGATATCTCTACAAGTTCTAGACCAATTTTGATGAAAATATTTTTATTTGAATTTTATAGATTCATAGAATTCAAATAAAAAATTTTCATCGAATTTGATCAAGCGCTATAAAAAAAATTTTCAGAAAAACATAGAAGCCGAACACAGAAACATACGTAAAAATATATAAAAAATACATAAAATGTACACTTTCTATGTTTTTAGACAAGAAAATATACTGTAGTTTGAAACACAGAAAAGGACATTCTATGTTTTAAAAAACACAAAAAATACGGTGTGTTTTCCTGTTCAAAAACACGGAAAGTGTACATTTTATGTATTTTTTACATATTTTTATATATGTTTCCGTGTTCAGCTTCCATGATTTTCTGAAAAGCTTTTTTCATAGAGAAGTGGTTGCAAAGTTATTTTTGATCAAAGTTTTAGAGAATTTCAAAATGTATATCATATAATAGATATGTTTAAATTTGTTGACAAAACTTTGATCAAGAATATCTCTGCAACCACCTGATCAAATTTGATGAAAATTTTTTACTTATCTTCGGATTCATAAAATTTAAATAAAAATATTTTTATCAAATTTGATCAAGTGGCTGCAGAGATATTCTTGATCAAATTTTTGTCAAAAATTTAAACATATCTGTTTTGTGATACGCATTTTGAAATTCTCTAAAACTTTGATCAAAGATATTTCTGCACCACCTGAACAAATTCAATAAAAATTTTTTTATTTGAATTGTATGGATTTATAGAATTCAAATAACAAATTTTAATCAAATTTGATCAGGTGGTTGCAGAGATATCTTTGATCAAAGTTTTAGAGAATTTCAAAACACATATTATATGACAGATATGTTTAAATTTGTCGACAAAACTTTGATCAAGGATATCTATGCAACCACCTGATCAAATTTGATGAAAATTTTTTTACTTTTTCTACAAATCCATAAAATTTAAATTAAAAATTTTCATCAAATTTGATCAAATGGTTGCTGAGATATCCTTAATCAAAGTTTTGTCAAAAATTTAAATGTATCTATCATGTGATATATGTTTTAAAATTTATTAAAACTTTGATCAAAAATATCTTTGCAACTACCTGATCAAATTTGATGAAAATTTTTTTATTTGAATTCTATGGATCTATACAATTCAAATAAAAAAATTTTTATTGAATTTGATTAGGTTGTGCAGAGATATCTTTGATCAAAGTTTTAGAGAATTTCAAAATGCATATTATATACAGATATGTTATACTCAAACCAACTCTAAAATGGTTTAGTGAAACTAGGGTTTAAAATAATTAAAAGCCTCATGTGCTTAGTAAATAGAACATGATTGCATATAGAGGTTTTATGTGATTTGTTTTTATAAAAGAGGTGAAACAGCTATATGTATATGAAGATACCAATAGTCGTATCAGTTTATAATAAACTATAAATAACTGTAGAAAACGTGAAGACTATCACAGTATCACATGATCAATATCGTTAATCACTAATGACTATAATTAATTGAAATAGGATTACACAAGTGTATGAAGAACAAGTATTGGTTTATTTAAGGCAAAAAGAAAATGGCGACCCTTATATGATCAGCCAATCATTTTTGAGATTAGTGATCATATATAAACAATGATAATCTAATAATCATTGTTTATATATATTTTTTTTTTTGCCGTAAGTTTTGTTTTTTTTTTCGCCGTAAGTTTGTTTTTTTCTTCTTTAACCTTTCTTTTTTTCGGTATAATTGCGTCGTTGGTGCCATCTTTTGGAATCGCCTTGGAGTAAACTCTTCGTTGCCGTGGAGTCATCGGCTTTATAAACTATAAACATCATTCGGATGTCATCATTTTGGAATCACCTTGGAGTAAACGTTGTTCAGGTGGTTTTTTTTTTGTCTTTTTTTTGTTTGTTTTTTTTTTGTTAGCTTTTTTTTAAAAATTTTTTTTTGGCATATTTGTGTCGTTTATGTCCTCATCTCGAAATTGCATAGAGTGAACTCTTCGTTGCATAAACGTCGTTCAGATAGGGGAGTTTTTTTTTGTCATTTTCTTTTTTAAAATTTTTTTCTTCTTTTTGGTATATTTGCGTTATTGGTATTGTTTCGAATTCGCCGTGGAGTGAACAGTTTGTTGCGTAAACGTTGTTCAGGTGAGGTTTTTTTTGTCTTTTTTTTGTTTGTCTTTTTTAATTCCTTTTTGGTATATTTGCATCATTGGTGTCGTTGTTTGAGAATTGTTGTAGCGTGAATTCTTGGTATGTTTTTTTTCTCTTTGTCTTGTTTTTTTTGTTTGTCTTTTTTCTTCTTTTCATCGCTGGCGCCATCGATGGAGTTATAGTTGGAGTCGTCATTGGAGTTTGGGCTGTTGGAGTTGCTCACCTTTCGTCGTTGACGTTGATTCTATGGGTTTGCTTTGTTGGTGCCGATTTGAATACGATGCCGCAGTTTTCTTTAGTCCTATTAAAGTTATCGTGGGTTGGAGGTGTCTTCACCATTTTGTAGGTTTTTTCTTCATCATTTTTGCTTTGTTCTTTAGTGCCATTCTTGCCCTCTTCTTGTCCTGTTTTCTTCGATTCTCGTTTCGTTTTCTTGTTCTTGTCCTGTTTATCCGGTCTGTTTTTCTAAAAAAAATTAATAAATTAAAAAAATTACTGTAATTGAAAAAATTTAAAAAAATAAATGATTAATAAAAAAAACACAGTTAAATAAATTAAAAAACTCCCGATTAATAAGTTAAATAAATTAAAAAAAAAAAAAAAACCGAAGTAATCATTTGTTTTATTAACCTTAAGAATTTTTTTTATTAACTTAATCGATTTTTTTAATTAACTTCGGTTTTTTTTTTTTTTTTTAAAGTTAAATAAATTAACTAAAAAAATAATTTAAAGCCAATAAAATTTTTGAAGAGTATATCGACCAATTGAATTTGATCACGTGCATCACATGCACATGTGATGCACGTGATCAAATTTGATTGGTCGATCACGGGGTTGCTATGGCGATGGGTCAGCATAAAATAACACCCGTTTATTTAATATATGAAGACATAATTCTTTATTAGATTAAATGAGTTATTTATTAGACAACTATTCAGTAATAGCTATTAACTAGTCTAGTAGACAACTAATTTGGCTCAAGGTGAGACTCATTGTATTTATACATTTTTACTATATAGTTCGTGATCAATGAGATCTGCTAGATATTGATGATATACTAGATCCATGTGATCTATAAAATTATTAATATCAATGTGATCCATGTGATCAAGAGGATCATCATGATCACTGTAATCTATGTAATCTATGTGATTTCTTGGCTTTGGAGTTCACATGTTCTAATATCTCGTAACATACCTGTTCATTAATATTATATAACGAACTCTAGGTCTAACAATACGTTTAAATAGGGTGTGGCTACTTAGGGAAGTTAGTAAGTTGTCACTTCCAAGTAGCAGGTCTAGGGTTCAAATCCCACTGGCGACGCTTTGGAAAAATAGACCTGTATTACGGTAACCATTTCCTGTTGATCAGTTGGGTATATTACTTGTAGTCCTTGGTTACAATCTCGAATGGGAGCTTTTGGGCGAAGTTGTGTCCGGTGATACAGACAAATTCAAGGAACCGGGGAAATGGAAACCCATTTGGAAAGTCCCGAGTAAAGAGGTAGCAACAATCTTCAATGGTGCTACCAGAACCGGAATATTGGAAACCGGAGCTGGAGAACTGGACGATATGACCTTCGGAGAAAAGGGTTCACCAACCTGGCCGCCGGAGTCATACTGGAGGAAAAGGACCTATGTTCTGGAATTAGATATCAGGGGAAGAAAAACCATAGTTGCACCTAATGCTAGGTAGATCAACCCTTCCGAGCCAACTGGTTTGGAAGTTTGGGGCACCCGGTGATGGACCGGTAGGAAGGTAATGGTGGGTACTGGGGTCGGTGTGAACCTTACAAGGGCAGAAGTAGGTAATGGTAGCGGTTAGGTACCCCCTGACTGCAAGTTGCTTGCCTCGGTGAGTGCGTAAGTTACCGAAGTGTAGGTAATACCTGTGTGGAACAGGGACTGCTCTACCAAGTTTACCCGCAAGGATAAATTAGTCCTAAGGGGATGTAGGTAGCATCCGGGACTGTCTTCAACTGACTAATGTATCGGAGGGCTGTACCGGTGATCACAAGTAGGATTGACATGCGAAGCATTGAACCAGAGGGTTTAAATAGGCAATCCCCTAGTTGGGTTGTAGGTATGGCAACTAGTGTAGAACCTTTGGGTGGACTACTTAAATTAGACAACCAAAAGTTGTACGTGTGGCTAGTTGTACTCTCATTCAATGTAACTCAATTGTGGGTGCGCCCAAAGAGGCTCTCTTGATCCACAGGCTTGATTAAATAAACTCTCACCCAAAGCGGAAACTTTAACACAAAAAAAAAAAAACAAAAAAAAACAATACGTTTAAAATTTAACAAAACTTTGATCAAGGATATCTTTGCAACCACTTGATCAAATTTGTTAAAATTTTTTTATTAATTGATGATTCGCTACTCAACAAAAGAATGATCTTAGTGTAACATGATGCAAATTACTATATAAATTCTATATGTACAGAATGCAGTGTTCATTCAAGGAAACCTTTTTATTTTACTAAATTAATGAGCAAAGGCGATTAATTGAAAGTTGTAGAGCTCATTGAGAAGATTTTAACAGTGGTTAAATCATCCAAATCGGTCTAGTGGATGCCGAGATATCTTCAAAAAATGATTTGCCGTCTATATAAAATTACTTAGTGCTTCGAACATATCTGTTCAATTCGGATTAAATTTGGATATCCAGATTCATTAATTTTAAATGGATAAATCTGTAATGTATATCAGATAAGGATAAGGATTATCCGAATTGTAATCCTAGATGTTTTTATAATAACTGCTAAAAACTTAGTAAAAAAGAAATTTTGAAAGTTTAAGATATCGTCCTTCTGCCACAGGAGGATGTTCTCCTTATGTAAACCTGGGCAGTGTATAAAATCTGGAAAAAAATTTTTGTGCACATGTGCACATTGAAAAATTTTTGTGCACACTTTATAAAATTTGTATAAAAATTGTGCACAACCTTATGTTGATTAAGAAAAATCTTTGTGCACATGTGCACATCCAATTTAAAAAATTGTGCACACAAAAAAAATTGTGCATATGTGCACATTGTGCACATGGATTTTATTCACTGAACCTGAGTCACATCAGTGTTGCATATAATCGTAAGATTAATACTATAAAAAACATCACATAGGCAGGACCCTGAAATATACATAGATAGGACAGGTTAATTATAGGATTACTAAAAAGGAAGGATCTGCGGAAAAAACTTTAAAAATAAGCAAAAAAATTACTATAAATAGAAAAGATCTGTACAAACCCCTTAAAAATAAGCAAACTCATACCTGACCTATCTATGTATATTTCAGGGTCCTACATAGGCAAAAAAAGGGAAAAGCGTATAGTATTCATATATATATATAATTTTTTTTAAAAGAAGCATATAGTATACATATATGTATAAAAACTTTTTGAGTCAGCTGTACTAGTTTGTATACTATGATATGCAATATATAATTAATTTAATCAGGCCAGAGTTAATTTACACAATCGATAAAAAAAAATTATTATTATTTAACTATTATGCAATTGATATAATTATATAATAATTAAATAAAGCATTTTAATAACAATCAAATATGTTATTTTTTATTCAATCAATATACAAAAAAAAAAGATCAATGATCATTCATCCAGCCTTTAAACAGGCTTTTATCCCAAACATTTTATACATAGCATCTAAACAAGTTATGTATTATATAATAATTTTTTACTTTATTTATAATTTAACATTAAGCATACCTAATATTATTCAAGACTATATTTATGCTCTTTAATAGCATTAGAGATTCATAATTCCCTTAATTTTCTTTACATTCCGCAATAACTAACATGCGTTCCTCATATTCTAATTTTTCTATCATTGTCATACCAAACTCATTGGGTTCATTATCACTTGAATTAATTTTTTAAAATTCTTTAGATGTATCGTCAGTTAAATCAATTATTATAGATATTTACTGTTTTTTATTTATCTGAAATGATGGTGATTTATTTTGTTATTTTGGTTGAAGAGCTAGCTTTTGTTGTCATTTTGCTATTTGTACAAATAAATACAATTTAATATTATAAATATAAATATTAAAAAAAAAATTAAATTAAATAAAACAATACTTACTACTACGTTTGATTGCCAATTTTTTTTTTTTGCAATGCCATCTTTATTGTGACTACTTATATTTATGTTATAATTGGCCTTTATATCAATCCTTTATTATTATGCATATCTAATTTTCGTTCTCTAAAAAAAAATTAATTAAATAATAAATAAAATATAAAAAAATATAATGTTCAAAAATAAAAAAATAAAAAAATATATATATGATATATATAATGTATTTATATACTATAAACCAAGGTGCATCTTTTAGAAAATTGAGCATTCTTTATAATTAAATAAATATTTTAATCGATTATTTAATTTTATCGATTGAAATCTGATCATAACATAGTTTTGATTTACTTAATTAAGTTATACATATGTACTTATAGTAAAAATTTCAAGATAAACTTGGAACACAACAAATCTCAATAACAGATAAAATCTTAATTGCAACTACAGAACTATACACACCTGAAATAAGCAGGTTACTAACACATTTAGCTTATCTCAAATGCGTTAAATAACTTTATTTTATATGATGTAATTTCTGCATGTACTCTATACAGTCTAACCTCTCTAAAGTCACACTCTATATAGTCACGCCTATATATAAGCACACAATATTGCGCGATGGACTTAAAACATAGTAAAAAACCTTATTATAGTTACAAATCACCTATAATCACTATCACAAAAAAATTTTGATCTTTCATCAATTTTATTAATAAAAAACCCTCGTTATAATCACAAATTTTGACTAAATATAGATTATAACATCTGATTGGCCAATATTTATATTCATATTTTTTTAAAATATTCTATTAAAAATTCTTAAAGGTTTGACAACAAATAACTTTTGATGTAGTGGTCCGATTTGGGTGAAACAACTACCAATATGTTCATCTCGATGAGACGATTCTAATGAGCCTAAGATTACTAAAATCTAATTATAGGCTCCTGTGATCGTTAAAGATTTGTGTCACTTCATATATTTAAGAATTGATTAAATTTAACATCTAAATAATAAATTCTTAATGATATTAGCAATTTGTAGCTAAATTTGGACGATTTTAGACTCTTTAGAATTGTCTTATTGAGTCAAACACTTGTCATTTATCCAAATTGGGCCACT
This sequence comes from Gigaspora rosea, assembly GCA_003550325.1. Taxonomy (NCBI): domain Eukaryota; kingdom Fungi; phylum Glomeromycota; class Glomeromycetes; order Diversisporales; family Gigasporaceae; genus Gigaspora; species Gigaspora rosea. Next base: position 276,115 of record QKWP01000426.1, read on the forward strand.
AAACCAAAGTTTTTTACTATTAAACATTTTAAATTTTTTAATAGTATTTCAAATATTCGCAAATATATTACTTATTGGCCTTTGGTCATGTGATCATGGCAAGGTATTTTATTTATAGTCACACCTCTATACAATCACCAAAATAGGGTGTGACCAACTTGTGATTATAGAGAGGTCTGACTATACTTTTTTACGGATTGAATCTGAATTTATTCAATTCAGATTATATTCGAATTTAACTAGATGTGTAAAATAGAATTCGAATTTAATCTAAATGGCCAAAAAAATGTAGGATCGAAGCTCTAAAATTACTATATAAACAGATATAAACAATAGTTTGTTTATATAAAAATTTTATATAGTCATCTAATTGTTTTTTGAAGATATTTTAGCATCTACTAGGCTGATTTGGATTATCTAACCACTATTGGGATCATCTTATTGAGCTCTACAACTTTTATTAATCGACTTTGCTTGTTAACTTAGTAAAAAAAAGGTTTCTTTTGACGAATACTGCATTCTGTACATATAGGATTTATATAGTGATTTGCATCACATTACATTAAGATCATTCTTCTGTTGAGTGGAAAATCATCAATTAAATATTATAGATCCATAGAATAAGAAAAATTTTTTATCAAATTTGATTAGGTGGTTGTAGAGATATCCTTAATCAAAGTTTTGTTACAAATTTAACACATCTGTCATATAATACGCATTTTGAAATTATCTAAAACTTAAATTAAAAATATCTCTGCAACTACTTGATCAAATTTGATAAAAATTTTTTATTTGAATTCTATGGATCCATAAAATTCAAATAAAAAATTTTTTATCAAAATTGATCAAGTGGTTGCTAAGATACCTTCGCTCAAAGTTTTAGAAAATTTTGGTGCAACTTGTTTTTGATAGAAGTTTTAATTTTTTCTAAAACTTAAACGAAGGTATCTTAGCAACTACCTGATCAAATTCAATAAAAATTTTTTTATTTGAATTCTATGGATCTATAGAATTCAAATAAAAAAATTTTCATCGAATTTGATCAAGTGGTTGATAAGATACCTTCGCCCAAATTTTAGAAAATTTTGTATAGCTTGTATTTTAATAGATATTTTGATTTTTTTCTAAAACTTTGAGCAAAGGTATCTTAGCAATCACCTGATCAAATTTGATGAAAATTTTTTATCTGAATTCTATGGATCCATAGAATTCAAATAAAAAAATTTTATCAAATTTAATTAGGTAGTTGCTAAGATATTTTCATTCAATACAAAAGGCAGTTTAATTTTGCAGACAAGATGTTTTTAAAAAACTATAGAATTTATTAATTAAAATACAAGAGAATGAGCTAGTAAGCAACCTAGCTAATAGTAATAATAAAGAAATATACAGTAGTAGTAATAATAGCTTAAAAGTTAAGATTTTCATTTTAAATTTTATATATTCAAAAGCGGATTTTATATTTTAAAAGTGGGTTTTATATATTTTATATATTAAAAAGGGGTTTTACAAATTCAAAAGCAAATTTACATATTTTATATATTCAAAAGTGGGTTTTAACAGCTATTACAGTTTTAAAAAATTTGCACCAATTTATTTATGCAATGCTAGATGTCATAATTAAGTTTTTAGCAAATTACTTAAAACTTATATGTAACAATTCAACTTTTAGCAAATTTACTTGATTTTAGGAGTATAAAAGCATCTAAATTTATGCAGATTAGTTATGGCCTATATTGGAGATGTTCAGGGTCCTAGAATATCTGGTTCTCCAACTTTACAACAATACTTGTCATTTATAAAAACAAAATTTATAATTCTTGAAATTTTATAGCAAATTCTTTTTCATAATGAAATATTGCAGATGCATAATGAGCATCTTAATGGTAAGCATATAGCTGACATGTTTTGATGATAAATTTTAAAGGTAGGCAACCAGTAAATTGTAAGCACTAAGTTATATTGGATTCTTAAACTAAAATTGTAATCTTAACTATTGTGCACTAGGTATTGGTGTTCCAGTTGAACATTCTTTTCAATTTGATACAAAAGATTATTTACTTATTTTGTAGTTGCAAGATGTACAATTGGGTCATGTCTGCATTTATCCACTGCAGTAACAGCATTAGCTGCTTTTTCTTCAAGAACTGTGCAGCACTCCCTAGAAAACATTATATTTATCAGATCTCCTACTATTATGCTCATGCAAATTAATTGCTATTTTTGGATCTCCAAGATCTAAAGCAATTCTAACATGCTCATCAACCTTTGCTTGATCTGTAGCCTCAGCTGCAGAAACTTTACCAGTTAGCATTTTATAAATTATTTGAAGAAACGAAGTTTAGCATTCAAAAAAAGAATTCACAAATATGCAAAGAGTTTATTTGCATTGCTCAAGTGTGATAATGAAGTGCAATTTACTTATAATTTTGTATTTTTTTGTAAAATTTTCTCTTCACTAGCTTCATCATCAATTTTCTATATTGAGATTGTATTGAAAACATTAATTCCTATACTGAATCGATACTCTCCAATTCTGAATAAAAATATATGAAACAATCATTGTATATAATGCATTCTTTGTCTGTAACAAAAAAAATAATTATTAGCTTTATATACTAAGATAATATAATTTTTATTGTAGTAATTTATATTGTTAACAATTCTAAACTAACTCAAAGAAGTAAGAAATAATAAAAAGTCTAAAAATTTTATATTATAATAAATTCAAATTTTAATATTATATTCATTTGTTTAATTTTTTTATACATACACAGGTTCTGTCAGAATAATTCTTCAAGATCAACTGGTTTCCATAACAGCAAATTATTAAGTAGCTTTTCAAGTTGAGAATATTTGAATTCATTTATAGGTGTTATTCAGATATTTTATTTATTAATTTGTACTATTGTAACTTGATCAATAGTTCTTATAGAAGTTTCTAATAAATGATTAATAGCAGTAATTTTATATTAGCATTGCAAAAATCCCATATAATCTGAAATAGCTACAATAAAACCATCTAGTGCATCATGGAGCCAATTGAAATTTTTTTTTTAGTATCCATGATGAAGTAGTATATGGGGCATGAGTATGATACTGTAAATTTAATTTGTTTGCATCAAACTGTTTTTATAAGTGTTTATGTAATTCTGGATTTGCTCAGCTGAAAAATTTGTGAAAAGTTCAGGTATGTGATAACTATGATCTTCAAATTTTTTGTGATCACATATATCAATATACCAAATTATTTTAGTCAAACAAGTAACAAATTGCTTTCCTTGCATATCAGCATATGCTATGCAGACCACTCTTCACATTAACAATATCACTACACAAGTTTAGTTTGCGATTTGATTTTTTTTAATTGTGAAAAGGCTGAAAAATACAATTTGGCTCTGTGTGCATTCTGAATTAGAATTGTGAAGTAGTTTTGTTGTAGTTCCAAATTTGACTTTACTGCATCAATTTTGAGCTAATAATGCACATATATTCCTACATTTGTTGTTAATTCTATAATATTATAATTAGAACTGATTTGGGTTGCAGTTGCATTCTGTGTCTTGCTTATTTCAATACATTCTATTGTTTTAGGATCTATAATGTCAATATTATACTCAGGAGATAATTCTTTGTTTGTAAGTTTTATAAAAAATCTTTTATTGTTATTTCATTAGAAATTAAATAATTATACTATCTATGGATATCTTTAGACCCTTTAGAGATATGAATACTTGCAATTAGCATGTTTAAAAAGATTATTATTTTTAAGAGGTTTGTTATAATGCAGATAAGTAAATTTATGTATTTAATCTATTTATGAAAATTGGTTTGATTTTTAGTTATTATTTATTTGTAGAACTGAAATTCTGAGAAGCTTTATTAAAGGTCTAGTGGTAGAGTTTAAATACACTTCAATTGTTTTACAAATAAGCCCAAATAATTTTCTTTTTCATCTCATATAAAGCAAGAAGATAGTGTAACAAAAAGATTATTTGAATGAATTTCTTTTTTGAACTTTAGAAAAATATTATCCTACAACTACAAAAGTACAGATCTACTAATTTACTGAAAAAAATTCTATTTTTTAACAATTGATGACTAGTAAATAGGATGAATTTCCTTTATCGTCTGTAAAAACCTTCAACAATAAGATGAATAACAAAAAATTATTTGAATAAATTCCCTTTCTTGTAGTCTTGGAGAAACCTTATCCTTTGATTACAAAAACACAAAAAGAATTTTTAGTATTAATATCAAGTTTCTCAATATTATATTATTATTTTAAGTGATGTTTTCTCAATATCTGTAGTGTCAGTAGCTAAATATTCCTTTTCAATATCAGTAGGATTATCACAAATAGAAGCTAAACAACTTCTTTAACATTAGTAGGATTATTATAAATAGTAGCTAGATATTCTTTTTCAATATCGATATAAATATAAGTTAAATGTTCAATATAGGTGGCAATTAATTAATTGACAATCACTTCACTGACATAACATTTCACCAACAATTATTCACTAACAAGTTTATTTTACTGACAGTTTATTTTACTGAAGCTCATTTCACTGTAGCAACAAAGTAATTCTGGTCATTTTCATTAGGGTTAGGGTAGAATTAGGTAGAATTAGGGCTAAAGTTAAAGTGCTTTATGAAACAAAACTTGTCGGTGAAATGAACTTCAGTGAAACAAACTGGCAGTAAAATGAACTTGTCAGTAAATATATATATATATTTTTTTTTAATGGCCGTCTACTTTGGCCGACGGTTTTATTGAATATTTGTAATATTTGTTATATGAATGAGTGTACAACTAGCCACACGTGCACTTTTGGTGCCTAATTTAAGTAGTCCGCCTGAATGTTCTACACTAGCTGTCATACCTGCAGACCAACTATGGGACCTGCCTATTTAAACTCTCTGACCCATGCTTCTCCTATTACTATCTTATCTATAAGCCAGTACAGTCGTCTCTCTCTAATCTGAACCTCTCTAAACCGAACACTATTAAACTCTCTCTAAACTGAACAAAATCTCCTAGAACATTTGTAAATTTTATTATAAAATTCGGATAAGCCATATATAACTTTTTGAAAACTGAACTTTTTCAAATTTTTATATAGTAAAAAAAAGCAGTCCCGGCAGTTCGGATTAGAGAGAGTTGACTTTATATATTATGGCTTTTCTAGGGTTATTCACAATAACTACCGACCTTAGGGCTACTTTACCCTCGTATTGTCAGTAAATATTTGTTGGTAAAATGTTTATTGGTGAAGTGATTGTTGGCGAAATAATATGAACCTGTTCAACACTCATAGGATTATTGTAAATAGTAGCTGAACATTCAATATCTATAGAATCATCATAAATAGCAGCTAAATAATCTTAATAGCATTTATATAGTTTTCTTCAATTATCATAAAGTTGTCTAAAATGGTATTTGAGTAATTTTTTCAGCAATTATAAGGTTGTTATAGTTGTTATGAATGATATTCATGCTTATTAGGTTATCCTGATCACAAATTTGATAGTTGTTTGCAATGCTCACATCTGTTCAAAGGTTTTCATAACTAAGGTAAACATCAGTATTATAGTGCAGTTAAGTATTTGAGCTAATAATACTTGATATATCGATCAGAATCAAAAGATTTTGGTACCATTTGATTCGTCTCATCAAGGCGAATTGAATGGTACCAAAATCGTTTAATTCTAATCACTAGATCATAAGATATCGCTAATTACAATATACAAATTAAAAAGATAAATTATAACACATATACCAATTATAGTGCACATCAGAATTGAATGATTTTGTTACCATTTGATTCATCTTATTGAGACGAATTAAATGGTATCAAAATCATGTAATTTTGACTAATACTTCTAGATATATCATAATTTAACCAAAATAAGCTGCGCAAGACAAATTTTAAAATTAACATGAAATCATAAATAACTTTTGATAGACCAGTCCGCTTTTTATAATTTTACTACCAAATTGACCATCTTGAAGAGGCAATTCCAACAAGCCAGAATTGCTAAAATCCAATTATGGGATCACAGATTACTAATTGTTTTTGATGAAAATTAAATTATTAAAACTAATTTATTTTTATCAAAACTTTAATGATCCCATGATCCAGTGATCAGATTTTAGCAATTTTGGGCTTGTTAAAATCACCCTTCAAGGTGGTCATTTTGGTAGTAAATTTATAAAAATCAGACTGGTCTATTAGAAGTTATTCATAATTTCATGTTAATTTTAAAATTTGTCTTGCACAGCTTATTTTGGTTAAATTATGATATATTGAAAAATATTGGTCAGAATCACATACTTCTGATTGATGGTTCACAAAATTTTGCTGTACACTGCAATATTTCTATTGCTATAATACCTATAATAATTTTAAATATTACTTTAATTGTAATATCTTGTGATACACTGATCAGAATTTGACAAATTTAGTACCAATCGATTCGTCTCACTGAGACAAATCAATTGGTACTAAAATTATATGATTCTGATTAGTAGATCATAAGATATTGGTAGTGCACCAATAATTGATAGTGTGCTATAATACCCATATCTACCTTATAATTTTGTTGGTTGTTTGTAAAGTTTATATTTGCCAAGATAATAGCTAAGTTATTTCTATTACTATATTACTACAAAAGGAATATTTGAAACCCTTCTAAAAAGATAACTGGTTGGTCTTCTTGCAAATTTAGTTGCATTTTTTAGTCTTCTTGAATATAATATGTTAACAAAAATTTTAATACATAAATGATATTAAATATGCAAACTAACCTTCTATTACTTCAAGTTATAAAAAGGATTGTATTATGTCATACTTAATTTTTTTCTTTTGTTGTGCAGGTGAACTTAGGTAATTTTAAGTGATCATGTGCTAACTTTTAATTTGAGCAAAAAGAAAAAGAAAGTATATCATTTTAATTATATTTTCTTACTTTTTATGTAAACAATTAAATTTATACTCTGCATATAAACAATAAATGATCGATTAAGGGTAGGGTGTATGTAAATCATTATCATATGATTTTTGTGGTATCGATTTTTCTTTTTAAAGTTTAGTAAAAATTTTTTAAGCAAATTATTTAAACTATTAAATAAAATTATAGAGCAGGTTTTTGTGATTCTAAAAATAGTAAAATTATTAAAATTGGTTGAATATTCACCAAGTTATAAAAATTTAAACTTTAGTATTGAAAGTTGTTTACAAAATCATATGATGATCATATGATATCGACCAATCAAAATTAATAATTTTGTGTAACTCAGGGAAATTTGAGCCAACTGGGGGAAACTTTATGATATATCGAAGTATAATTTTTTTAAATATATACTATATTAAAATTTTACTATTATAAAACGTGCGTTTTGTTCTATATATTATAAAATTTAAATCAAATTTGGTTGCAACTATAAAAAGTTTTATTAGTAGCACATTTTCAATTTCTATATAAATCTTATTGTACCACGAAAATCATATGATAAATGATCTATATACCCCCTACCCTTAAATGCATTATAATATTTAATAGCAGTAATGAGCACCACTGGGTTTAAATGCAGCATAATATTTTAGTAGTGATGATCACTGCTGGTTCTATTTAGTTTAACTCTTTTAATAATATTTAAAAATAAAAATTAGGCTATACAAATTTGATTAATTGGTTTTTTTAACATAAAACTTTTAAATAGACTCTGTTAGATAGCTTTTTTTTTTAAATTTTATATATAATATTTTATAAAATTATAAAAATTTTTTTTTTGAATTACTCAATTATTAAAACTTATAAAATTCTTTTAGAAACTTCCAATTTTGATCTAGCCAAATTATAAAAACCAGTTAATTAATTTTACATAGTTTTATATTATAGTAGTATTTAATTTTAAAAAAAATATACTTATCACTGGTAGTGATAATGTATGATCAAAACAAACATAAACATGTGTAAATTTATTATTGTTAGGGTTAGGGTATAGTTAGAGAAAGAGTTAGCACTAGAGGTAACTATATAGTAAAATTTCATGAGAAATGTTTTTTGCTAGAAAAAAGAGTGGATTTATAGTCAAAATTTCATTTATCGCATATTTTTGAAAATGGCATTTTTTGCCTCATTTTCATGTTATTAGTGATTTAAGCTATATGGTTTTAGTCAGCTGGATTAGCCAGCTACTAAATCTTCGGATAAGCAGATGGCTAACAGCTAACTATTGGTCTGCATTCAGAATATTTCAGAATATTTGGCCTGTACTTTATGTCCATTTATTTTTCTTTTCAAAATTTATCAGATTCTTATAATAGTTAGCTTTTAGTCGCATTAGCCAGCCGATCACATTATATCGGCTGGCTTAGCCAGCTAAGCCAGCTTAGCTGTAGCTGCATTAGCTAGCTTAAATCACTATATGTTATATAATCAGGTGTAATGTTACACCTGATCTTGATTCTTATTGGCACGGGACTGTCACCACTAATGACAAATAAATTTACTCTTAATTATATATAATAAAAAAAGGCTTAAATTGTTTATCCCTTAAACTGAATGTGGGCAAATTTGCCTGCTTAAATTTATTTTGACTTATTATTGTAAAATTTCGCAAAATTTTATTAAGCAATACCCCCATATTCTCTAAGCTAGAATAAAAGCACACTATGTGCTAGTTGTCATATAGCTATTATTTTGCGAAATTTCCTCAATGGCATTCAAAAAGTCACCCAAGTAGGGTTGATTTTAATATGATCTTGACGGTCAAAATTTAATACTAAAAATGGATACTTGCACATGACAATTATGAAGGATCTTCATGATCGTCATGTGGAAGTCCTTTTTATAATATAATATTAAAGTTGGCCAAAGATTTGACACGGCCAACTTCACAGAGTTGATTTTTGGGATAATGCTGGGAAGATAAGGCGACTTAAAAATCAAGTAAAATGGCATATTTTGCACACATTGTGTGAACTTATGTCATTTATTTGGATCACTTCAAATATGCCATACTGCGGCTGTCGAATGTGATGTGTTGATTTGAGATTTTAGAAGTCACCTAACCGATTAGGATCAAAGTTTATATAAAAAAATTTTTTTGTATGTCCTATTCTTGTCCAAATATTTTAGCGGGCAAATTTGCCCGCTAAAAGTTATGGTTTAAGGGATAAGCTAAAAATAGACAAATTTAGAAAAATTTTTGGCAAAAAAATTATTTACTAATTCTTGACAACTTTATAAATAGTAATTTTAGATTTATAGTTATTAATACAATATTATAGCTTATATAAAGAATAATAGCTTTATTATTATATTTTTAGTGATTAAATTTTTATCAGATTTGACAGGTTACCAGTTTTGACAGGATCGGTTTGGAAGGTTCAACTGTGTATGATTAATGCTTTTCGCCTGTCTAGAGTGATCTCAAGCTTCGGATTTAAATTCATGTTAAATCGATATCCGATTTTATTCTGCATTTATCATTTAATTGGCTAAATAAAAAACTGGCGTCATATTTAAATAAATAGTATTAATGATGCAGGTGAGTAAGTACCTATTCGATTGGTTACACACTCTGTGAAAAAATTTCGACTACCTAAAGGCAATGGATTTTATCATATGCACTATTTATAATTACGGTGATTTTATAGGTGGTCGAGTGCTTTTGTCTTCTATATGTTTCAGACCATTGTTACTTTACAGATTCAGTACATTCGATTTTATATTCGGATTAAATCAGATTTAAATCTGAAGACCGTATCTAGTTCCAAACTCAGCCTTTTATGGTTATGTGCATAATGAATGCAGGTATTGTGACGATTGCATGTGATTGTCTTAATTGTCCTTTTTAAGAATGTCAATAAACTGGTAGTGAGCTAGATGTAATCAGGAAAATGAATGGAAGGGGTAGAAGTAGAAGTACTTAGTTGTTTAAGGATTATTTAAGAATTGTAATTTAGATTAGAGTACTCAGGTACTGCGATGCATAATTCTGCTCCTCTAAAAATAGTTTTTTTATTGTTTTATAAGAGATATGTGAGTGAAATCATTTTAAAAAAATTACAATGTAAAAAAAATATTTTAACGTGAGCAAAATTATGCACCGCAGTACCCTGGACACTCTACTTCAAGTGGCCTAAGGGCACTGTTATTTGATTAATTGGTTTCGAGGCTGCAATAGCAATAGCAATACAAGGACATGATAAAAAAAAACAAGGTGTATCCTAATAAATATTATGAATCCAATTCTCTACAACCATTGCAAACTGTGAAGTTCCTTTCTGCAAAAGTTACAAAACAGAATATGATTAATTATGTAAGGTGAAAGAAGTGTTGAAATAGTTGAGATACAGCGTTCTGTTTTATCATTTGTACTAGAGTTCGAAGATTAAAAGTTTGTTGCATTGCGTTTGATAATATCTTGGCACAAACTTTATGATACAGACCTATTTCTCATAGATATTTATAGTAATAAAGTCTCTAATTGAGCAATAATAATAACGAACTTGCCAGGGCACAAAATTATATGAAATTTTCTTTGATTAAAACAAGATTCTAGGATAATGTTAAGTACTGTAGGCGCTTTCAAGCAAAAAATTCGGTCCTCCCCTTGAGTAGATAACCATTTTCAACCATTTTTGGTAATGCGTCTCATGGATTGCTCATAAGTGGTTCATGTTTTGTCTCATGGACCAAAGAACAATTAAAACATGCAGGGAAATAATTGAATGCATAAATATGTACAATAAAATATCTGCTAAGGGAAGAATCGAATTTTTTTGCTTGAAAACGCTATAATTTCTTTTAAATTTACAAAAGTAGGGGGTTATGTTAATCAAATAATTAGCTTGGTTTGGCCCAAGATAATTACTTTCAAGTATTTAAATGTTTGCAACTTTAGACAACAGTCAATTGATATCAATATAACCGAATCTGAATCTTTCGACATTTAAAAACATGAATTCTTTAAAATGGATAGTACTTAATGATGAATACAACGGACAAGATAGTAATATTGAAGAAGTGGCTGTATCCGATATCCGTATTGAAGTTGAAGAGAATGCTACAAACTTGCTTTACACCAAGAATGAGCCTGTAAAACTTATCTCAATTTTAGGCCAAGCTAGGTAACTATTATTGTCAATTTAAAAATTCAGTGTAGTCTCTAATAAGTATATCTTATTACAAGAATGGGAAAATCGACATTTATGAATATCCTAGCTGGCGTGGATAATTATGATAATGAGATTTTCAAGACCTCTTCTGATTCAGAGACGGTTACAACAGGTGTTGATATTGCCAAGATATTTGTGCCACTTAAAGAATTCTCAAAGTTAAATGATAATCCAGAGATTGACAGCAGTACTTTAGTTGGATTTGTCGACACAGAAGGACAAGGCAGTAAGTTTATTACATTCCAATTCGATCAGGCGTTTCAAGAATATAACCAAACTTTTTAAATTTTTAGATAAAGGCGAAGAATTTGATATATACCTTTTCTCTCCTATCCTTGCAATTTCGAAAATTGTAATTTTCTGGTGGCCTGCATTGCTTCAAGTAGATTCAATTCTTAATAGCCTGGGTGCAATGACAAATTCAGCAAAGCGAATCACAAAAGAGGCTCAATGTCAAGTAGGTTATAGAACTTCGTTTTTTTAATACTAGGTAATACCACTAATTTTGTTTTTTTTTTTTTTTATACATAAATATTATATAGCATCAAAATACAAAACCATATGGCCATCTCCATATTGTTTTCCGTTCCTGGAATAATAAGGAGACACCAGAACGAGTTAAAAATTTATTGCTAGAGTCTAAGGAAGGTAGTAATAAGAAAGGCAAAGAACACAACAATATTCGTGAACTGTTGAATGACAGTTTTGAAAGTATTGATGTAAGAGATCTATTTTATAATTTGGTTCGCGCTAATGTGATGTAAAGCTACAATAAACTGTCGCTTAATTTATAGATATGGCTATTTCCGACAAATGGCCCGAAAAAAAACGAAAATTTACTCCTTGAAGACTTCAGTGACAACTGGAAGCAAACATTTAAAGATATGCACAAAAAATTTTCGGAACAATTGAGTGTTAATGAACCAAAGCACGGTGCTGGTATGTAATTTTATTAAAATTTTTCATACATTAATTTTCTTTCTAACTTAAAATATTAAATAGAAAAGCCATGGACCGGCCGGGATATTGCAGAGTTTACTAAATTATTGTGCAAGACACTCACTAGTTCGGAAAATTATGCGATCAATTCTATTTTTGAGAGAATGCAAATTGCTCGTGCTAAAACTTTAGCCAAAAATGCAATTGATGAATTTCGCGCAATTGTAACCGAAATGGATCCTCAATATAAAGTAGATGGATGCGATTTTGTGGGCATCGATGCGTGTTTATATGAAAAATTAAAAGGTTTTGAAGAAACTTTGAAATGGGAGAGTTTTTCTCACAATGTTGTCAAGGAAATTTATGACGATTATAACAAAACAATAAGCTTAATAGCAGATGAGATGAAAACTAAAATTGCAACGCTAATCATAAAAGTACAAAATTTGCAGGACCAATTTGATGAATCTGTATCTACCATAGTGTTACCACTTTCAAAATCAGACCTTACAATGGCCTTCAATGAAAAGGTCATGCATTTATGGGATTATTTCGATGATATGATTAAAGATTTTCCTAAGGGTTTCATAAATCAACATCGAGAAAACTTGAACAATTTTTGTAAAGAAAAAAATCAGCGAATAACAGCGGAGAACGAAAAGATATTTGCAATAAATGATTTTCGTATACTTGTCAACGAAATGAATCCTCTATATAAAGTAGAAGGATGTAATTTCGAGGGTATCGATGCATATTTATACGAAGAACTAAAAAATTTTACAGAAAAGTTAAAATCGGAAAGTTTTTCTGATAATATTGCAAATGAAATTTATGCAGATTATAAAAAGACAGTCTGCTTTATAGTAAGTGAGATAAAAATTAAAATTGGAACACTAACTATAGAAGTACAAAACCTTCAGAACCGATTTGATAAATCTGCATCTATCATAATGTTACCACTTTCAAAATCAGACCTTACAAAGGTTCTCAATGAACTAACCCGACATTTATGGTGCGATTTCGATGATATGGCCAAGAATTTTCCGAAGGGTTTTGTACAGCAACATCGAAAAAGGCTTGAAAATTTTTGTGAAGAGAAAAATCAGTATATTGCAGCTGAAAACGAAAAGATAACTGCATTAAATAACTTTTGCACACTTGTCAATGAAATGAATCCTCGGCATAAAGAAGAAGGATGTGATTCCGAGGGTATTGATGCATATTTATACGAAGAACTAAAAATTTTTAACGAAAAGTTAAAATCAGAGGGCTTTTCTGACAATATTATAAATGCAATTTATTCTGATTATAAAAAAACAATCAAACTGATAGTAAGGGAGACAAAAATTAAAATTACAGCACTAACCGTAGAAGTACAAAACTTTCAGAACCAATTTGATGAATCGGTATCTACTATAGTGTTACCACTTTCGAAATCGGCCCTTACAAAGTCCCTTAATGAAAAGATCACACAGTTATTGAGTAATTTCGATGATATTGTCAAGGATTTTCCAAAAGGTTATGTACAACAACATAGAAAAAGACTTGAAATTTTTTGTAAAGAAAAAAATCAATATACTGCTGCTGAGAACGAAAAGATAAATGCATTAAATGACTTTAGCGAACTTATCAATGAAATGAATCCTCATCATAAAGCAGAAGGATGTGATTCTGAGGGTATTGACGCATATTTATACGAAGAACTAAAAAATTTTAAAGAAAAGTTAAAATCAGAGGGTTTTCCTGACAATATTGTGAATGAAATTTATGCCGATTATGATAAAACAATCTGATTAATAGCAAGTGAGACAAAAAATAAAACTATAATGCTAACCGTAGAATTACAAAGCCTTCAGGACCGATTTGATAGATATGAAAAAACTATATCAATTGTAGAGGATCCTCTTAAAAAATCAGATCTTACAGCGTCCCTCAATGAACTGATTCGAGAATTATGGAGTGATTTCGATAACATGGTCAACGATTTTCCAAGAGGTTTCACGGATTTTGTACAGCAACATCGGGAAAAGCTTGAAAAGTTTTGCGAAGAAAAAAAACAGCATATTATGGTCGAAAATGAAAATAAAATAATTTTATATGCACAAAAAAATACGAAACAAAGCTTAAGAAAATCAGTCAAAAAATTAAAAAAACGATTGCCTATGGCACAAGAGGAATTAGATTCTGAGTGGATCAAATTGTTAAACCAAATCGAAGAACTATATTGGGACTTAAACGATTTCTTCAATGACATTCCTGACGATACAACATTTCCTGACGATTTGCATATAATAACAAACTCATTTGGGGAATTGTTAAGAGAAGATAATAGTAAAGCATGGAAAAATAAAGCTGAAGCATTCCGAGAACGTGCTAAAGTGCTGTTTAAAGGGGCGTTTGCTACGAATTTTCCTATCAACGACAAGAAAGTGTTTAATAATACAGAAATTGAACAATACCTACAAGAAGAAATATTAAGATTTTCGTACAATGTATCAAATATTTTCCCTTATACAATGATGGATGATATCTGTAATAAATACAAGGAAAATATTCGCTCGATAGCAATGAATTTCCAGGAGAAAAATAATAAAAATATCAAAAAGATATCCCAGAAAATCGAACAGCATATTATAGATTGGGATATTCTTTTAGATGCAAATATAAGAAGTTATTTAGAAGAATGGCAACATAAAGTTACTGAGCTCTTATTAAATAATAACACTATACAAGAATTGGCCACCCTGGCATCATTTCAATTGTTGTACATTTGTAATGACATTACTGATTTAAATATGGAAACTATTCCATCATCCTTCAGAAATATTATTAAGTCGATTATAGGACGTAATATGAGTGATATTTTATTTGAACAATTTGTTATTATGATTTTGGAAGGTCTTGAATCAAATGAACTGAAATCTGTGCAAATGTCATTCTTAAATCGTTGTCTTGGTATTACGGCTCTCACATTCCCAATTAGCCAACTTTTTTATAAACGGCTTTTTGTACATAAACCTTTTATGTTTGCAAGCTCTATCATATGGCGCATTTTCCTCGCAGAATATAAAAAATATCAAAATGAAAGGCATCCAAATGCATTTTTTGATTTGATCAGAACTCCGCAGATGGTTTTTGACGCTTTACCAGATCTAAAGGTTATCAACGATCTATTAAAAGGAATTGATCAGGACTCACCAATAGCCGCATTGTCATGTGATATCATTCAAAAAACATTCTTTGCACATTATGAACTGACTGAATTGCATCATAACTTTTCCAGTGCAATTAATTCAATATCAATTGATTCAATATCTACCAATAATATAGAGCCATTGCAAAATATATCCGCTATTGCTTTCTTGAAGGAATATGTACGCGCATTTTACGACGCAAACAACGAGAACTTGCGCACTTTCCGTAGCGTCAGTATGATGGAGATGCCCGTCGATACTTACATGGCTGAAATTATACGCGATATCAACAATCAATTAGAGTCTGAATGCCCAAGGCTCCATTTGCTTAAAGTCTATTTTTTAAAATATCTTCGATTTTGCAATTTTTCAATGCAAGATGTTAAGAACCTATGTGAAACACAAATGCAAACTTTTCCTTGGCTTAAAGAAATACCGTGGGAGAATAATGAAAATTGGCTTTCTTTCAACCCATATTGGTTGCATCAGAACTATAAAATCGTGGAAGAATACTATTCTCACATTTACGATTGTGCAAAATATGACGATAATAACATGTGTTTTACAGCATTTCTAGAACGACGGAATAAAGTTAATAGAATGCAGGAGCTATTAGGTCTTTTAAATAAACCCTTGACAAAGAATGATCTCGCTATATTTGCTGGAGTAATTGCCGCCCGTCTACATTATACAAGAGCTTCACGCGAATTAACAGTCTATGAAAAAAGAATAATTAGATACTTAATTGAAGAAACAAGAACTATGAATGCACCGCCAGCTTATAAAGAAATTTTTAAAAAATTGCTATTAAATGCTAATCCTTTGATGCAACTGCAAGTCAATAACGAAAACAATGAATTTTTTATGAAGTCAGTCATTGTACATTTATTAATAGTGCATGCATCCATCCCAAATAACGCAAGTCCACTTGCTGCTTACCTCCATCAGTTACAAGTTTGTCAAAATGACTTCATTCTGACATGTCCATCCGATGTAGGAGGTGTTGTTATGAATGCAATGGCCTCGGGTACGGGAGGGGGTATCACCAGGTAATATGTCGATTTTGTTGCTGTTTCTAGCATTTTTAATAGGCAACATGACGAATAGCTAAACTGTTTTGTTCAAAAGGTATCAATGCGTATGCGGTGAAATATTTTTCGTCGAAGATTGTGGAAATTTTGGAAAACCTGAAGAAAGACCTTCCGAAAGGTATAGATAATTATGTGGAAAAATATGTATATCTCTTTTAAAATAGACCAATATTATTTAACATTCATATTTACTCTTAGTGTTTCAGGAAAATGTTTGTTCTGCAAGAGATTAATAGGATATGGTTCAAATCAAGCTGATTATAAACGGTTAGATTCGAGTAAGGTCACATCTGTACCAATTAACCACAGACCTGGGTACATAGTTGAACAAATCGAAACAGAAAAAAGACATAATGTCCGCATGATGACACCTCAAGCCTATCGAATCTTACATTTATTCGTACATATAATTCTTTGTTCATCTGCACCATCGTCTGTCACATCACAATTTTTTGCAATGAATGGTAATAATGCAGGGGACACGATAACGCATTGTCTTAATAATATTTGTAATGACTGGAAGATACTTAAGACGATTTATGACTGTAACGATGAACAGTTGGCCCTTATTTTGCATTTAATTATTTCCTCAATGTTCAAGGATCTGTCACCACAAGAATGGCGATTAAATACTCTAGATAAACGAGAAAAATGGGAGGAACAATTTAGCAATACTTATTTTGTTTCTAATGTGATAGTTACAGCACAAGATATCCGGAATGAAATGTCAAAAGATAGAATGAGTTTAACTGAAGAGGAAATCGATGATATGTTATCAGCAAAGGATCCAGAATACTATAATTTGAATTTGCCTAGACTTTGGAGAAAGATCAAAGATGTGAGCTTTAGAAGTTTACATGCTTATTACTTGATAGATGAAAATAATAAAGTCAACTATCCTTTCTTGGAAGTTTTTTTCCAGCATGAAAAGGAATTGCATCTTATAAAAAACCTTTTACCAATTTTGAAGTTCGTCCAAATACTTAAAATACATTTAGAATATAAAATCACCAGACAAGAAGCTCGTGAAATGACATTCGATAAGTTTATAGAACAGGAATCAAACAATGGCGAATTTCAAGAAATATCTTCAGCATTAAATTCCGCTTTTAGAAACTTTGAAGAATCGTGGAACACGGTGGCACCATGCGTAAAACAATACCGATGTCAACAATTTGAGAATTTTCCTCTAATATCACTCGAATCATCAGTCATGTTTGGCTTGGCAGACGAAAATGATGGGATCTATCTTTGTGCCATTCTTTCTTATCTGATTGAACTACAAAATCAGTTTTTGGAAAAAACAATTGTCATTCCTTTTGGCTCATGCCTTTCACTTAAATTTCTAAAAAGTGACGCAGTAATTCATGAAACTTATGAAGAAAACGCGTCCTCATCATCTACAACACAAAATGCCCGAACATCATACTATCTTCAAACAGTGCAGATTCAGCGCGCACAACCCGCCAACTTTATCGATTACGATTGGAGTGATGAAATATTACAACATAGTCAAAGAAATCTAGAAATTCGCTATGGGGAGGATATTGTATATAATTTACTACACATTGAGATGGAGCTCGCGAATCAGTTGGTTTTTAATAAAGTCCTTATTGAAAACACTTTTAATACATCATTTCCTTTTTATAAAGAGATGTTCTTCCGAAAGTTTTTTATTTTAACTAATTTAAGTGACTATATTGCTCAAGTACCACTTCCAACTACGAGTAACGTTTATGGCCATGTGCTTGACGAATCATTTTCATCTGAGAATGCATCTAGAATGCTGCCTGCTTTAGAAATGCTAATATGCAGCATTAACTGCCAAATCGATGGTGAAACATCTATCAAGGAATATATTTCTCAACAAATGAATTTGACAATTTTGACAGAAAATGCGGATTTTTGTGGAATGTTCAGCACTGATTTACGCCTCAAGCATTTAATTAGTTTGCATGAAAGGGTGGAGAGTAAGATGACATACACTTTTGATAATATAGACGTAAAGTATAAGGAGCCATTATCTCAGCGCATGGAGAGGTTGATTCTTAATGTAGTTGATTTTGAAAACCGATATCAGAGTCGAATTTCTGCTCGTGAATTATTAATTGCATTGAAGCGATTTTTGGTCCGCTACCTGATGGTGGAGACTTTAGTGTCTATACCAACAAATGATGGACTAACAAACTACATAATTAATGAAGATTTTGGTTGTTGGCCATTGATTAGTTCTCTAGAAATTGCAAAAAATCTGTTTCCACCTGCAATACGAGTTGACCAAACGTATTCTGTTTATGAACTCATATATTTCGAACAAATAAGCAGCCATTCTAATGATTGACAGAATGTTTTTCAAAATATTTTAAGAATACTTTTTGAGCATTTTATCTTTCTGGCCTTTAATTCTTGCTCTATTTTAATAAAAAATTCCTGTAAAGTTTGTTGCTAGAATAAGATTTTACATTAGAATTTTAGTTGTGTTAATTCATTCTAGCTTGCCTTTCATTTACTTTTTCATCTGTATATTTCTATAATTATCCAGTGTTAGTCTTTATTGTTGATAATGTAAGGATGGTTTTTAAATAAGATGTCGAAAAACAAAACGTAACTTAGTATATGAGATTTGATGTTTAGGCAGAATCATCATTTGAAATTAAGCTAATATTATGAATTTAAAAACTTTTTTTTCTTTCCTATACATCGTCTATATTTAGTTATTAAAAGAAACTCTTTGTATGTGCTATCGTATCATATCATTAATTTTATTCGTTGTGGCAACCGATGCTTAAATTGACTGAAGCTGAAATTTTATTTAATTACCAGTTATTTAAAAAATTTTAAAACTTTGAGGTCTTTTGTACCATATGGTAGAATAAACCTTCGCCGTGAGATACTATATGAAAAGTGTTACTGAGGTTGCGGTCTAGGGTTGTGGCCCAAACTTACTAGTTTGGGATTTGGTAGAATCCCAAATAGTATTTGCTAGGTTTCGCTAAATGCCTCTAGTTTGCCGTAATGTCAAACATTCTGACATATAAATTATATTACTAGAAATCCCAAATTTTTTACATGTAAAATTGGGTTTGGGACTCATCCCAAACAAAGAGGTCATTTAAAGTTCGACACTTTAGCCAATAAGATTGCGAAATTTTGATGAATAAGTATCAGGTAAATATCGAATACAAGACATACCGATATACTATATTTAGCTTATAGGACGACCGGGTATCTTATAAAGTACTTTTTGAGAACGTAGCGTTTTACCAACAAAAAAATCACTATGAAAGCATATTCTAGCTCTAAACGAACATAGATATTCACAGTTAAAAAATAAACCAAAATAACCAACCTCTCCAAGAACTTCACTTAGATGTGAATATTTTTACTAGAGTAATAAATGTAACTTTGGGTTAAGTAGTAGTCGATAATATGTATGTGTTATTGTTTTATTAATAATTATATGGGCTAAGGGTTATGTGGGCTATGTGGTGTCTTTAATAAGGGTCATGGTAATTTAAATTAAGATAGAATTATTTTAATTACTTTTCAAAATGTACCAGTAATAAAGAACTAAAGATAGCTTCATTAATAATCTATTCACATTGAATTTGTTGATCGATTAGAGCTTGGGTTTATTAATAATAAATATCAATTTACATGTTATTTATCTATTTCTAAAAAAGAGATAAATTCTTTTTGCTTGCATTAATAGTTTGTAAGCTTCTTAATATGAAGTTCTTTTCATTTCTAGTAATTTTTGATTCGACACTATATACTGTCACGGCTATTTTCTGTTTGCCGTGCACTTGTGGGGTTTTGCTAATAAAATCCACTCGCTTGGCTATATGACTACTGACGTATCGTACAGGTCCTTCCACCTAATACGTTCACGTAGATAATGACAGTTTTTCACTTAGAAATTCAAAGTATTTTAATCGAAGGCTAATATTATCGCTTACTATCGCTAGAGCTAAAAGCTAAAATCTATCAAGCTCAAAAGCTACCTCTTTATTAATTAATCACTTTTCTTTAAATACAAGATAATCAACTGGATATTTGATTATCCGGGTTATACGCATTAGACTATCTAACAATTAGACCTTTAATTAAATTCCTGCATTATGCAAATCACAATCGCGCCATCTTATAGATCCCAATCGGCACCACGAAATTCTGGGGTAATGGATTCAACCATGACAATACCGAAATGGGATACATATTTAAGTTTTGGTTATGAACCCAAATTAGGTAGAAATACCGATCCCCAAACCCAAACTAAGTAGAAACACCATAACTTAAAAAAAGAGTTTGGCCGCAACTCTAGTGCAGTTACACGATATTCTTACAATCAGAAAAGTTTATTTTGGTTTAAAATTTTTCAAGCTATTATTTCTGTGCTTTTAAATAAATCTTTTTTAATATTACTTTTTAATATTGCATTTTTTTTTTTTTGTGGAGTACTTTCTTATTTGATATTTTTAAAACAAACCTATTATATACCATTGGTCTAGAATGAATAATTAAGAATATTTTAAAATTAAACCTGATTTCTTATTACTAATCATGTATAGATTAAAATGAACTGAAACTTGAATTAAATTATACAAATTATAGAATATACAAATTTACATTATCCAAACTCAAAAGATAAAAATTTAAATTTTATAGTTAGTTATGTGCAGTGCTCATTATAAAAAAATCTACTGTAAAGCTTTAGTTTAGATAGATTTATAAATAAACCTCATTCATAAACAAACTAGGCCACTTGCAGTTAATTATTCAATAACATCACTTTCTAGGACTTTTTGATAGAAGTGGAAGATTGAAACTAGGAATGTGATCCTGCTCACCTGAACTATGCTCTTCCCTGTTTGAAGTCTGAACAAGTAAATATGAGCTTTTAATAATAAGATAGCTGTGTGATATTGTTACACAAAACCAGAAATGGAAAGTAGATTTTCAAATAGAGTTGCAGACGAAACTGGTTTAGTCATGAGTTTTTGTTTGCGCCTATATTTATTTTATTTATTTTATTAGTATTTACTAATTTTTACTAGCTTCAATTGCAACTCTAATTTCAGACTATGTGTGCAGTAAGTTGAATACTAATTACATTATCTAGGCAGACTTTGTATACGACATAGATGAATTAGTATTAGTAGGTTATATATATATATCATTCATGTACATACATAGTCTTTTCCTAATAAATTCTTCACTTTAATTATTATTTTTTTTTCAATTTAACAGGTGAATATAGTGATCATTTTTCAATCAGTATATTTAAAATAAATTATTTATACCTTATTAATTACAACATATTTTGTGAATTATTTTTTATTTGATTTGGTGAATATAGTGACCATTTTTTAATAGAAGTATCCAAAATAATATATTCACTTCTCATTAACTTCTTATCAACTAATTTAATGTTAAACTATATAAAACTAATTTTACTAATGAAATTTACACAAAATCACATAAATCATATAAAAATGTGATTGTTTATTTAGATGCAATATTTTTTAATTTATTTAGTGAAAAAGACCAATTTAATTATCAGAAAATACTATAAAACCATAGTTTGCATATATTAAAATAGTAAGGTAATAATAAAATTTATTATTAAACATAAAATTAATAGGTTTTAAGGATAGATATATAATAAATGAGATATATAGTATGTAATAATATATAAAAGCTAGTTAAGTATAATTTATAATTAAGCATAAGGTATGAAAAACATAGAATTAAGCACTCATAATTTCTACTATATTAATAACAGTAAGCAACAATTAATATTATAAAATTTGGTTTGTCAAAGCAAATAATTGGTTGAATGTGCTGTATAGCAGCACATTTCAGCTAACCATAATTACTCTAATAGAACAAATTTTGTGATATTTATCACTGCATGATCCAATATCAATATTATCATAAATTACCATGGAAAATACCCCTTGATCAGTACCCTCTTGATTTATACCTGGTCTATTTCAAGTTTATTGCATTTTTATTAGATTTGATTTGTGAAAAAAACCTGTATAAACCTGTTTTGCTATTTTTAGTTTATAGCCCACCAGGTATTTTACATAGTAATTTATAGTATTAGCAATTTGATTTACAAGTCATGCTTTGCTAACTCAGAATTGTTGTATTTACATAATAAATAGTGTACAAAAAATCTATAATCAAAAGTTTGTACAATAATAAACAATAAATGGTCTAATTCTTAAGCATATGCTTTAAAAATTGATATCTTTGAATTATTGAACTTAGGACAGCTAAAATGGGTAAGCAAAAATTTATGAAATATGAAAATATAATAAATTCTTAGTTTAAATTAATTCTATGAATAGTTAAAATTTAATTATAAAATATAGCAAGTTAATAAAAAGATGCATTATGATAATTATATAATTGCACTATGTGATAGTTTATATTAAATTAGAGAATTATTGAATAAATCCAATAATAGTGTTACTAATATTTATATAATGAAACACTAACTGGCAAGAAGTGTTCTAGCTTGGTCATATCTATAATCTTGAAAAATACATAATATTGGGTATAAGTATAAAGTGAGAAAATGTATATATTTCAGAACATACAAATTATTTTGGACATAAAATTAACAGTGTCACAAATCTTAATTTGTGACTATAGCTTGAATTTTAAGATTTTGGTTAAAACCGGTTAATCCCAATTTAGTAATATTTATTTCTTTATGTACATTTTATTAAATTTTCATTGAAAACGGGTAAAAACTTGTCATTATTTGATTTAGCGCATATGATTTTCCCTTTTTAAGTAAAATAGACAAATGCATCAATGCGTTAACACCTTCATGTGTAAGGGGAAATAATTTTTGGGTTTAAGCATCTAGTACCACCCTAATGTGGTAGGCTGAGGAATTAGTTTGGTTCTAGAAACTACTCGGGTGTGTTGACGCATATACCTAAACACCTATATGCATTAACACCTAATGTGTTAATG
This sequence comes from Gigaspora rosea, assembly GCA_003550325.1. NCBI lineage: Eukaryota > Fungi > Glomeromycota > Glomeromycetes > Diversisporales > Gigasporaceae > Gigaspora > Gigaspora rosea. Next base: position 299,527 of record QKWP01000426.1, read on the forward strand.
TCCTTACGTAGTATTCTTTAAACTGTAATCCAGGCAAATTTGGCTAGATTTTTTTAGAAATATTACATTTTTTTAAATAAAATAAAAATTTATTAAGTATATGGGTATAGTTTATTTATAGAATATTTTCTTTAAAAGATATTTTATAAACTTTATTATGAAAATTTTTTAAAATTATTAATAAACTTTAAAGCAATAAAAGTTTAAAGTTTTATTTTAAAATTTTTACTATAAAATTTTTCTTTAGGTTTTTTTAAATTTTATATGTTCCTGTCTATAAAAAAAATTTTCACTTCTAATACAAGTCCTAATTTTTACAAGTAAATCACAAAAGTTGCAATAATAAAAGTTGTAATCCTTTTTATTAACTATATCATTCTATTAAATCAGGAAGCTAGAGCTAATATTGATAGAGTTCGCCAAGAAAAAGTAGATAATTTTTTTGTATAAAAAATTTTTTAAAATTTGTCTATTTTTAGCTTATTAGCAACTTAAACTTTTTTCTTATAATATAAAATTAAATACTACTATAATATAATCTTTATTTTCTAATATTATCAAAAAAAATTTTAATTAAATATCTTAAGTTTTAAAAAATATAGATCATAAGCATATTTATAGCAATTTTCCAGCCAAATTTGCCTGAATTTGCTTACAGTTTAAGGGATAAAGTTTCAAATGTGTATAAAAGACCTCGCATTCTTCTTTAATAAAGGCAGAGATTCTCCTTTGATTAAAATTGACCCTTAATAAAGGAAGTAAGCCAGTATGGTGTTAAAAGACCTTTATTTGTATAAAATTTGGTTTCAAATAAACATCTCTCTTACTATTACACTGTTCTATCGTAATTATGTGATACTTTATTAATCTACATACCTTAATGAAACTCTGATTTTCTAACTATATTATTACATTCGAACTCCTTTTATTTACCTGTAACTATTAGAGTTAAATCAGACAACTGATAGTTCTCTCTCATTTTAGTAGTTATAACAGATAGAGCAAGCCATTATAATGACAAGCCTCACTTATCCAGATCAAGTAAAACAAAATAATTTAGATTAATATAAAAAGTCTATGCTATATAAATTATAAACTAGAAAAATTCATAAATATACATAATTCACTATTTTACTATTGGATAATTTATTAATAAAACAGGTAATTATTTATTAAGAAATACTTAATTCAGAACAATTACCAAATTACTATATTGGGAGGATATTTAAAGCAGTGATAACCTTTATAACTTAATATTTTATTGAATTAACTTTAAGGTAAGAATTATCCTATGCTAGAGTTGGGATAGATTGGATAGAGTTAAGGGTGTTTATATAAATAAAATTTTTTTTTGACATTGGTTGAACTGCAGTTTTTAGATTTTTCATATTTTTTATTTTTTTTGTTTTGCTTCACTGGGCTGATCCTGGGTCAACAAATTTCTATAATCCAATTGAATGATAGTCACATAATTTATATCCACTTTAGATGGCCCTAACAATAACTGCTAAACTATATGTGATTACTATTGTTATATCAATATAACAAATATAGAAAATTTTATAAATACACTAAACATAACACAAATATATTGTAATATTATATGTATTTGTAGTAGAGGTGTGAACTAAATATTGAACAGATAATATAAATAATCTATAGATTACTTTAAACTAATGAATATTTATAGATTTAAAGTAAACTATAGATCATTTATATTATCTGTTCAATATTTCAATTTTCAGTTCACATCTCTAATTTGTAGAATTTGTAAACCAGTTCAAACTTGACAAATGAAAATTTTCTTATTTAACAAAGTAAACCAGTGAACAAAAACAGGTAAAAACAAAAATAATTTTATGTATTTATTACAGTATTAAAAGCCACAATAATAAATTGCAAAGCTTCACTTTTAAATTATTGTTCAGACAAGAAATTTAACATCATAATAATCTAGAACTAGCATCACCTGGTGTAATTTTTATCTACATTATAAATTTAATTACCAATCTGGATAAGATCGGTACTATAGCTATATTATTACCATATTTGGAATTGAGGATAAACAAATATATAAACAATATATTAGTAAATCTGTTTTAGGCCTAATAAAAAGTTTCTTTGTAAAAGTAAATATTTATTTTTGATATAAGTAAAGTTGTAAAGCAGGGTCTTGTGCATCTACTAGTAAAATTTCATTAAAATCAGACTAGTAAAGAAGAAGATATAAGTAAAAACGTCTTTAAAATTCTTTAAATCATATAAAAATTTTATATATAAAGGACTGATCCAAATTTTGTACTACATTGTTTATATATTTGTTTTGCCCAAATTCTAAATATAGAAATATTGCTAATCTTATCTGAATTGGCAATTAATGTATTTTAAATAAGAACATTATTTTAATATTTTGTTTGTCTACTATATTTATTTAATAGATTGATATAAATTAATTTAGAGAGTCCAGAATACTGTGGTGCATAATTCTGCTCATACTAAAAATAATTTAAACAATGTTCTTATAAGAAACATGTAATTTAAATCATTTTTAAAATCAAATTACAATGCAAAAAAAATATTTTTAGAGTGAGCAAAATTATGCACTACAATACCCTGGACATTCTAAATTAATTACACTTTAAACTTATACTAGCTTTCAGTTTTTTGTAAGTACAATAATAATTATTATATTATATATATAAATACATACTTGCACAGTAAGTACTTATTTTCTATTCCATACTTTACATAGTACAGAATGAATAAGAAAAATGCAAATTGAACGTTGTATGATAAAAGGATTATTCTATACTATTATTACTCTATTATTGTTCTGAATATATCATGAGACTACTGCAATGTATGTAATAAATTACTGACAAATCAAAATGAAATCCAAATTAAAATGAAATCATAATATACTAAAATTGTCAAATCTCTGAAAAATAAAATTTTTCGGGATGCATGTTCTAGGGTTAGGGGTTAAGATTAGATATTAGTTTTAAAGTAAAATTTATATTAAACAAATATAAGAAGGTTTTACAAGGTTAGCAGCAATGTTAAAGATTTAATATTCCCTGTTTTCCCAAGAACATTTAAACAAAATTTAGGAACACTAAATTTAGAATTTATGTTCTCTATTAGGAACAAAGTAGAATATAAAAGTTATAATTTGTGTTCCCTATAAAGATAGTTTTTTGTATAAAAGAGACAGCAAGAGAGAGAAAGAGAGAGAGTGAGGGAAAGAGGGGGGAGAGAGAGAATGAGAGTGAGAGTAAGAAAAAAAGAGTAAGAGAGAGAAAGAGAGAGAGAGAGAGAGATAGAGAAAGAAATTTAGCAATAGAAATATTAAAAATTTTTTGGGAACATAAATTTAATAGATTGGATTTACCCTTTTGTACTAAATTTAGTACATTTTAAAAAATGCATTAAAAATTTAAAAAAATTAATAGATTAATTTTTTTTATATACAAAAATCTAATAAGTATTCAAAAATTGTTTAGCAGTATTTTTTTTTAAATTAATAATAAAATTTTTATAAAAAAATTTTTTTTATGTCTTGTATTTTTTGTGATTTCTAATGTACTAGATTTCATATATTTGTAAAGTCAATTATAATTATAATTTATTAATATATTTAGCAAATTAAAAGTTTTAATAAATAAAAAATTTATAGGCTTGTTATAAAAAAAAATTATTATTAGTTATATTATAATAATTATTACTTATATTATAAGCTTTTTTTAAAAATTTTTACAAATTATTACTTTACATAGTAAGCCATATAAGTTTAACTAGAGTTTAAAAAATTTTTTGCTAATTAAATTTTCTAAATTCTTAATCAAGATTATAAATATTTATAATCTAATTTCAATTACAAAATTTCTTTAAATACCAAATTAGTATATCTCAAGTTATATTACTTTAAATTTTAAAAAAATTACATCTAATTTTTATATATAAATTGGATATATTAGTAATATAGTATTTACTAGCAAAAATTTCAACTTTAGATTACTTCTTATATATTAATCTAATCTTAAATAAAATTTTATAATTAAAACTAACAAACTTATATTTATAATTTTATTAATAGTTTAAATAAATTTATTTAGTAAAAATTTTTTTTATAATCAAAATTATTTTGTAAAATTACTAGTAAATGTGCTACAAACTAGGTTAAACTAGCAAATGCGAATTTAAAAAAAAATGTATAAAATTTAAAAAGCTATGTAAAGCTATGAGTTTTTGAAACAAGTAGACCATAAGTTAAAAAATATTTAATTCAGTAGTTAATTTTAAAAATTAATAGATAATTAAGTTTAATTATGTACTAAATCTAGAACAATGTACTAGATCTATACAGGTAAATCCTATCCATTAATATTTTATATTTCAAAAAACAAAAAAAAATTTTAAATATTTTTCACTAGTTAGCAGGTTAAATAGAAATCATAGATTTCATTTTAAATTATAATCTAAGACAATAGTTACATATTATACTACAGTCAGCCCTCTCAGAACCAGTATGCATGGTGGACAGGTTTAGTATCGGGTTTGAGATGTAATCAGATTTGACAATATCATGAGAAATGCGGACGCGCATCAACCAATCAAATTACAATCTTGAACAATTTCCGGGGCCTAATCGAAGCAGAAAATGAAATTACTTGTGACCTTGAAGACCTGTGAACTGTTTAATCATGTTAAATCGTAGACAAAAAAATCCTAAGAACAATATACTGATCACATGATGTCATGAACGAACCCATCTGTATCAATTTATACGATTTGATTGGATACATGTCAGGTGACTCTATCCAAAAATCGGAAATTTATACATAAAGGCTATCAGATATCGAAAATGGCGGGTTATCGGTTATTACTTATGGAATGGGTATGGTAGATTGATTTTTAACTAATTTTGGCAGGTTATCAGTTTGACAGGATCGGTTCTAAGAGGGCTGACTGTATTTAATTTATTAATAACTACAATAAAAAATTGTGCATTTTATTAATGACAATAGGACCTGAAATATAAATAGATAGGTCAGATTAATTATAGTATTATAGAATAAGTTTTAATTTTGGTAGAAATTAGTTAAGAAATTAGAACTAAATAAGGAAAATTTGTAATAACTGTACTTAGTAATAGTGATATGCGAAATTGATGTGCAATGACACTCAATGATGCTTAGTGACGCTTAACGACACTTAGCGACGCTTAATGACGCTTAGCGACGCTTAACGATGCTTAGCGACGCTTAGCTCAATAGATATATAAACCCACCTTATTTCCCTTAGTTTTAGACAGATCCAGACATTGTATTTTATCTTTACCTTTATATTTATTCTCCTCCTCTCTTATTATTAATAAACTCTGGGATTTCTAAGGAACAGACACCTTGGAATAGCCCTCTTGTTAAATTAATAAACTGTCTATTATCTCTTGTTGTTTTATACCGAACTGCCATAGAGAAGTGTGTAGTTTCTTACAGACATAAAAGAAACTATACTTCCCTCTTGCACACCGCTTCACGCCCAAAGTAAGGGATCTCAGGAGCCGTGTGATTGTTACTTTATCGGAATTAAAGAAGGCTTCCGGTACTGTAACAATAGAGTTACTAAAAAAAAAGATCTGCAGAAAAAACTTTAAAAATAAGCAAAAAATTACTATAAATAGAAAGATCTGTGTAAAAACCTCAACAATAAGCAAACTTATACTAACCTATCTATGTATATTTCGGGGTCCTATGACAATAATAACAATTATTAATGTGGCAGCTTATGTTAAGATGGCTTATGCTGAGAATTTAAGTTATTTTATTATGAAATTATAAAATTTTAGAGAGATTTTTCAGGGGTGTTTGTTTTTATAGTTTGGTTAGGGTTTAGGGTTAGAGTTATTAATAAAAGAGTATATATGGATTTTAGTAGGTATTATAGATTTAAATAGAGACCCCAGATCTCAACATAAGCCATCTCAGCATAAGCCATCTCAGCATAAGCCGCCACAATTAATAATTACATTAATATTGCAATAATATTTATAAAGATACTCCTTTTATTGTTTTATCACTTTTTTTATATTTATTACATATTTTCTTTAACACTTTATTGAATTGCAAGGATATGACTTTACAACTTGTAAATTCATTATAATAAAATTTATATTAAAAAACTTTGATCTTTAGTGTAATCCAAAATTCAAGCTAATACCTTTAAGGATCTTTGTATTAGCATAGCAGAAGTCTAAACAAGATAGAAATAACTTGGGATGCAAGTTTATTAAATTGAAAATTTTATGAAATAATATGTGCTACTCACCAAGCTGAACTTGGTGGTTATAAAAAAACCTGAAAAAGGTAAATTTATTTAAAAAAATAATTTCTTCTTATTAGATTTGGGTTAAACAAGACATGACCAAATTTTTACTATTGCTGAAAAACCAATATGAGTAAGAAATACAAAAATTATAAATTCGAATATATGGGCGGTCAAAAGTAGAAACCAAGGAAATTGTTTCTAAGTAAATTTTTTCTAGACTTTAAATTAAGATATTACAACAACTATTAAACCAAACTTGATAAATTTTTTTTTATTTTAATTTTATATAGTTATAGAATTAAAATAAAAAAAATTTATTAGATTTGGTTTAATAGTTGTCAAGATATTTTAATTTAAAGTTTTAAAAAAACTTACTAAAAACAATTTTCTTGGTTTCTACTTTTGACTGCCCATATTCTCTTAATTTATGAAAATCTAGCATTTAATATTTAGGCTAGAATATAGTAATTCATTTTTATTTTGCTTTTTATTAATTTATTTATTTTTTTAATTTTTTTTCCTTTATTATTATTATAGTTTATTAATTGGTAAATAGATACTGATTCCAAAATGACAATTTTATTTCATGATCAAAATAGTACATGCCAATTCAGAAACAATATAAATTTAGAAACAGACATTATGGTAATATGCTAGATAGATCTCTTTGTCTGGCACTAATAATATTTAACAAATAACGAAACATTTCATTAAGAAATTTCTGAATAAAGAATTGATGAATGGCAATATAATGAATAATAAAACCAATGATGATTGATAAAGCATGTGAATATCATTAATTTCTTCATAATGTAAACAAGTATATATACTTAAGTTGCAACATCGAATTTGTTTATTTCTAATTTTAGTACAAATAAATGCTAAGTTTATATGTAAAAATTTTATTTACATATCCCAAATTGAATGGTTTGTTTTACAAGAATTCATATACACCTGGGCGTAATAATCCTATATTAGGCCTTATTCAGATTAAAAAAAAAACATTAAAAAATATTTACAAAATTTTAATGGAATTATATATTAACAATTATGTATGTTAAATTTTTGATTGGTCGATAATAGATAATTCTTTGATCACAAACATCTGTCTAATTGCATGTGTTAACAAGGTAAAGTGTCATGCTAATCCTGTGAGTATAAATGGCGGTGAAATTAAATTTTAATTTTGTAAATTTCAATAGTTGAAAATTAAATTCAACTGTTGAAACCGAAATTATTTTCAACAGTTGAAATTAATTTAATAGTCAAAATTAATTCAACGGTTGAAATTAAATTAACGTCAAAATTAATTCAACTGTTGAAATTAAATTAACTGTCAAAATAAATTCAACTGTTGAAATTAAATTAACCGTTAAAATTAATTCAACTGTTGAAATAATTTAATACAATGTAGTTAATATATATAGTGACTGGACTTGTATAAATTTGTGACTTCCTCCGAAAAATACTCAAATTATTCAAACTTCGAGTTTTATTCAAGTTATTCGAGTCACATAAATTAATTATTGTAAATAGCTAATTGAGAGTTACAAAAATATACTTTAATTCATGTATTATAAAAAGCGAATTTATTTAATTATAAAAATAAAAGCAAATATTTCAAATTACAAATTACAAAGCAGATACAATGGTTAATTATATTAGCCATCATTATGTGAGACACCACACTTTTTTCTATCATCCAATATAATTTTATATGTCAAAGTTATACCATCTTTTTTTTCAAAATAGTTCCAGATGAAACTTTTAGAACGATCTTCAGAATTATATGTAGTTGTACTTTGGCTAATTTCTTCATAATAAGATTCTTTATGCTCATTGTTACTTTCATTTTGCGCCATATTTGTATGATGAATTATTTTTAAAAATCTTGATTTATTTTATTAGAAATTCGCAATTACAAAACAATCTTTATTTATCATAAAATTACTAATTATTAATAATTAATATTTTGAATTTCATAAGAATTGCGATCATGTAATTATTACTTATAGATGGAGTATATAGTTATTTAAATTTCAATTATGCATTAAATATAGCACATAATTGCTGGTATACATTAATAATTAACTTGTGAGTTGATTCGAAGAATGATAAATTCGAATTATTTGAGTCACGAATTGACGCTATCATTATAAAAATGGTTACTCAGAAATTGGGCATATCGATATTTTATGCAGTATATTACATAAATAGAAAAATTAGAATGCTCGTAATTGATAGTACTCTAATGGTAATACTAGTGAATTGACCTGTCTAAAAAATCATCACCCGGGTCACCCGACGGGTGGACCATGCGCCACCCAGTGGAAATAGGTCAGTCCAAAAAAAGGCACCACCCGGGTCATCCAACATGTGACTTGACGGGTGACCCGTTGTGTCACCTGGGTCAATTAAAAAAAATCTCTGGTATTTAATATGACTAGTGATTTGACCCGGGTGGGTGTATCCTATAGTTGGTGGTAGAATTAATTTTACAAATTAATACGGTTATGGCATTGCCGTATTTTTTGTCGTAATTGCTGTGAGCTGTAAAGCCGTAATACCATAATGCTGTAATACCATAAAGCCGTAATGCCGTAATGCCGTAATGCAGAAATACTATCTTCTATAATACTGTTTATTAAAATTCTGTACTGCATTATGGTTTCCTTTAAATAATATACTATTAAATATTTTTCGAATTTGATTCTGTTGACTTCATTGATTTTGTACATGTAATGACTATGAATAAAGAGGTAGGTCTAGGTTTTATTTTGACTTAAACATCGTGATTTATTTTTTTGGCCAATTAGACCAGTCTATAAGTCATTGTTTGAGAGCGTCTTTAGCGAGCTAATTGATCAGAAATGACATAATTGTTAACAGCATTTATGGCTTATATATGCATACATACTTACGTGTTTAAAATTTATTATGACTATTGTATTCTGCTGCAGAATACACTTTAAATAACTTTTATGTTACTGATTAATAATGTAAATGAAATGATTGTATTGCAAATAATAATATTTATTCATTAGTTTCCAGTTTGGAGTGACTTAATTACTTAATTATAACATTATAATATTATACCGTAGTTAAGGTATCGCACTGTTACAATGTTATTGCGACATGGCATTGCTGCATTACGGAATTGCGGTATTATAGAATATCACGTGAGTTCTCTTAGAAATTTGGTGTAATTTGCATAATCGATATAAATTTGCATTAATTTGTATCGGGTCTCTGCCTGTGGGTGACCCGTGGGTTGACTCACGGGTCACCCGTGGGCCAACCCACGGGTCACCCGCGGGTTGACCCACCTGTTCTCACCCGGGCTGTTACAACTTGACCCGGGTCACCTACCCACCCGCAGGTGACCCAGGAGACACCCACTCGGGTCAAAACACTAGGTAATACAAACCTTAAATTCCTGCATTCTTGCATGTTTCCCCCTTCCAGTTGTTTTTAAAATAACTTGATGAATCATACGATAAATATCTATTTGATTAATAATAGTAAGTATGATCACTATAAAAAAATTTCTTTTTTTTTTATTATCTTTCAGAATTGCACTAACTAAATGTATTATGAAACGCATCATACTATATCGATATTTACTATATGGATGGAATAGCGATTGAAGTACTATAAAAAAAAGAAAATAGAACTTATTTTACCCTCTTTCGTTGTCTTTGCTCCACTACTAAGGATAATGTAGGAAGTTTACGGTAAATTTCCTGAAAGTTATTTCCTGACAGGCCACTTATTCAATATAACTGACAATCTGCTAAAATGTATAGGGTTTGCTAATTCCTTCAAGTTCCTTTTTGTCTCTTATAATTTAATGCTTGGATGGCTTAAAAATTAATGTAGAAAGTATCGATTTGAATAATTGGTTTGTAATTGTTATTTCTGTAAAAGTTAAATGTTTATTTAAATATTTCTTCTTACTTATTAATACTAGTTCTCTAGCTTCACAATCGAATAAAAAAAATACTTCCGAAGCCTTATTTCAGCCGCAACTAATCAAATACTACCCCTATTCTTATGTGATGTCAGGTAAGTATCTTGTTGGAGAAATAAGTTTCAGGAAGTTAAGCGACAACCAATTTAAATATATCAATACTCCTTGCGCTCATGATTAAATACAAATCATTGTCCATATCCGAGATTATTGTGTAATGAATAGTAGGATTAATTTGATTATCTAAACAAAATCGATATGATGAATCATACGATGAAATCTATTTAATTAATGATAGTAAGTATGAGGTTATAGAACTGGCTATAAAAAAAAGAAAAATAATTATTTCGTCTTTGCCTCACTACCAAGGATAATGTAGAAGGTTTACGGTACAATTCTCTGAAAGTTATTTCTCTAACAGGCCACTTATCCGATATGACACAATCGGCTAAAATGTATAGAGGTTTACTAATTCCTCCAAGTTCCTATTGGTCAAATGAAAATTTTGTCTCTCATTGAATGAAATAAATCAATGCTCAGATGGCTTAAAAATTAATATAGAAAAGTATTGATTTGAGTAGTTGTATTGTTATTTCTGTAAACGTTAAATGTTTATTTAAATATTTCTTCTTACTCATTAATGCTAGTTCTCTAGCTTTCACAATCGAATAAAAAAAAACTACTTCAGAAGCCTTATTTCAGCCGCAACTAATCAAATACTACCCTAACCTTATATAAGTGTCCTGTTGAGGAAATATTTTTAGGGAGTTGAGCGACAACCAATTTAAATATATCAATGCTTCTTGTGCCCTACAAAATCATTACCGATATCCAAGATTATTGTGTGATGGATGATAGGATTAATTTGATTATCTAAACAAAATCGATATGATGAATTGGTTGTCACTCAACTCTCTGAAAGCTATTCACATTTACCTGACATCATATAGGGTTAGTGTAGTATTTAATTAGTTACAGCTATACATTTTTAGCATATCATCATCCTATGTGATATCGGATAAGTATACTACGTAAGAAATAGAAAAAAAAATTACTAAATGCGTAAAGTCCTGAAGCTTGTTCATAGTGAGCCATAAAAATCTCTTATTGGTAATAAGAACCTCAGCGTAATAGGGCATCTTATGAGATTCAATACTATATATAGCTTGTCTCTGTTTTATAAAAAGCAATTAAAAAAAATGCAAGTATAAGTCTTTACTGAATATTGATATTTAAATATATACGATGTTTCTTTAGTTGCACACGATCTTCAATGTCAAAGTCACTGAAAAGCATTAGAATTAAAAGGCCAATGCCTTTCGATCTCCTGATCACCAACACTACTAATGCAATACTAGATATAGTTCCTAGACGAACATCTGATTTATGTAGTTAAGATCTAACCTACAGTATGGCGTAATATTTTATTAGAAATTTTTGGTTTTTTTTAATGTTGGTAAACCTGCAATAATTGTGTTTTTTTGAAAATAAAATACTTATTAAATACTTATTGATTTTATTGCTATAACCTTTTATATTTTTATAAGTTATAACTTTTGTATTATTGTTAACTTTTTCCTATTTTCGCAACTTTTCATATATTTCCTCTTGCCATCATAACTGCTGTGGTAAATGTTAGTAATTATGACCTATGCATTACACATGAACCGTCAATTAGTCTGATATCATAAAAGTTTGAAGGCTTTTAAATTAAATATGAAATTTATAAAAGGAACAATACCGGAAAGTAAATGTAATATTTATTTAAAATGGTTAAAAAAAAATTAACCATATTTATATGCTTTGTAAGCAAGCATCATAACTCTTATGCCCTAAAAAATTTATATTACGTATATACAAAATAAAACTATAAATTGAATTATAATCAAGGATACCATATAAGATTAATAAACAAACTAGATTAATTAAACCTTACTATTACTAAAATTTTCGCTTTCTTTGTCTACTAATGCATTTCATATCTGCATTCCTTGACTAGTAAGTGCGTCAATATCAAAATTGGTTTCACCATGATCAATAATTTCATCTAGAATCGTAGATTGATTTGTATTATTCAAAGCATAAGCCAAATTAATGCTATTTTCTATATTTAACATATTAGAATCAACTTTGGATAAGTCAACTTCGAGTAAGTCATCATCAGTAGAATCTTCATAATAATTCTCAAAATCATTATTGGAATCATATAGTTGAATATCTTCTTCAAACATGGCAGAACCTGAAGTAAGCAAATGAGCATAATCATGCATCATTTTTAAAAAATCATTTTCTGGAAGATTTTGTCTGACATAATTAAGTTCATGGCGTGCATTTGTAACATAATAAGCATGTAATTTGGCCATATTTGCAACTTTTTTGATGGTCAATCTTTAACATTAATAGTTATATGTATAAATAAAAATTTTCAAATAAAATAAATAAAATATAATTATATAGTAAACAATAATATACCTGTTTTGACATTTTTAAGTAAACCAATTTAATACTGAAAAAACATGCTCACACCCTGCACTATGAGGAGTAATTGTGAGAAGTAATAAAGCAAGTTTTTGAAGATGGTAGTTTGGTAGTTTAATCGCGGCCCACTAGGTTTCTGGAAGTTCAATATGGTCTTGAAAAATAGAATGATATGGAGAATTTTGAAGATCATAATTATGTATTTGTGCAATTAATTCTTGCACACTATTGTCTCCTCCACCTTGTAACTTCCAGATAATTAAAGCTTTTCAAAAAATTCTTTTAAACATTTCTGAAGTCAAACCTCTGCCACGATATTTGGGGTGTAAAAAATAAGCTAGTAAATAAAAGTCAGTATCAAATTCGGGCCATCTTTTGTTATAAAAAGCAATACAATTTTTTCTAAATTCAAGTCTTTCAATTGTTGTTTCTATAGTTGGCATAGCTTTAATTGCGAAAGCTATTTTAACTAAAATTAAAAACACATTTGCAAACTTAACATTTGATGATTCAACAGTTTTGACAGCAATTTTAGTGGGTTCAAGAACTTTATAAAGATATTCAATATTAGCCCAGAACTCACAACTTGTAATATAATTTCTTAATTTTTCATTAAGTGCTCTAGGATTATTTTTTATAATCTAAAAAAAAATAATTAAAATAAAATAAAAATAAATAAAAAGAGAATCTGTATATAATTAATAATTGTCAGTAAGTTAATTAAATAAAACATATTACATTTCGTAAAACAGGTTCTAATCTCAAAATTGAATCACAACAATCACACGCAGAACACCATCTAGTTTTAATATATGATTTTAAACCTCCACCTTTAATAAGTAAATCAGTAATTTCATTTCTTAACTGGGCACTAGATATATGAAAATTTTGAAAGTAAGTAACAAATTCTTGCCATTTTAAAAGAACTTGTAATCCAAAAGAAGTTTTTTTAATAATATCTGTTGCTATTAACTGAATATAGTGTGCAATATAGTGAACTGGTATAATATGTGGATATTTATTAGCAATAAAATTTTTTGCAAGTTGTATTGCCGCAGTACCATTTAAAATGACAGCTCCAAATTTTTTTGGACCAATTTTCTCAATTATTTTAATAATTTCATTTGATAAAAAACTTCCAGTATGTAGAAAAATCCTGAACTGAATGAACATATTGTTGTCTATCTGGAGTAATAATAACAAATGCATAATAAGAATGATGTGATCCACTCGTCCACCCGTCAAGAACTAATTATAATAAAGTATAATTTTATATAATTAATATATAGTACTATATATATTATTTTAAATTTAAAAATAACGTTACCTAAAGTTAATTTTAAGCTGATTAAGCTGTTCATCAATATTTACTGTAATACGTGCAGTTTCTTGATCAAGCCAAAGATTGCTTAAAATTTTTTGATTAGGAGGTGTATAACCCGCATTAAGGTTTTTAAATAAATCAATACAAAAAAGGGCTTTCGACTACCCAAAAAAGAAATTCTACAACAAGTAAAAAACGAATTAAAGCTTTGTTATAAGCTTTTCTTGATTTTGATTTAAATAAGTTGATTGAAATTTGTCAGTAATTTTTGGCTAATTTTTAGTTTCAATTTCAATTTTTCTATTTTTTTTTTTTGAAGATTCAGAATTCATAATCATGTGCAAGTATTTTTTTTAATGTCCCCTGGTACATTTTTATATTCTAATACTAAATGCGATTTCATTTCACTAGGTCATCCTTGCTGTGTAACTTCTTCACAATGTTTACACTTCATTGCTACATGTCCATGCTTATTTCATGTACCAAGTTTAATATACTCAGCATTTAAGGAACTTTGTGTCTACTAATTGATTTGTTAGCTTTTTCTTTTTTTCTTTTTTTATTGTTATAATTCTTTTTATTAATAATACTTTCATTACTAGAAGAATCTATCAGCTCTATCAGTTCTAGGAATTTGACTATCGTGGTTACTGTCTGAAATAACACTTGACATTTGAAAAAAATATAATAATCAGTGTTAGTATTTTGATAAACTTTAAAATTTATTATTTATATATACCAATACAACATATTAATTATTATGTAATCGTATACATTCATGACTATTGTACGAATAATTTTTTTCTTGTTTCTCATTTCATATTTGTATAATTCTGTAAGCATAATTGTATCGCCATAGCCATGTTAATCTTACTTTTCTAGTATTAGGCATTATTATGTATTTTTAGCGGTTTTTAGTGGCTTAATTATATGGATGTTACTCAAGCATAAACGTAGCAGTGACTAAGTAAACATAGTGTAACTATGTAAACGTCATAATAACGGTATAAATTAGAATATATATAAAGGGTTGCTCACTTACATTACCTAATATACCTAATGTAAGCTCTCCAAAATTATTCTTAAATAAATATATATTCTTTTTATAATAAATACTTAATAATAATTAATATCTGTGTCCCATAAATTACTGCCAAAATAAAGTAACCTAATATCAACCATTGGAGTAAACTCACCATGAAAGTACCAAGCTCTCCCATACGATGGTTACACTATACAGGTATATTTCTGCTTTCATATTTAGAATTATTAGTCTAGAACGTCCAATTATTTATTCGAGTTTGCATATTATAAATATATAATAAAAGTTAGTACTAAATGCTAGGAGATGCGATCTCAAAATAATATACTTGCAATATGCAAATTCAGATTTTTTATAAACTTTAAAAAAATTTCCTATAATATAGATAGTAGTACGTATTTCATATATTGATTCCAACATTTTTTGTCAATACGTCAAGTCTGGCAAGTTATAATCTAAATTCTCAAAGTTTTATTTTTAACTTTTTGTTATAGCCATGATTTCTAGAGTGAGTTATAGCCCAAAACTTTCGGTCAACCCACAATATTACCACGCTGCTTTAAGATTGGTATCAGAATTTTTACTTTATTTGGAACTAAAACCCAAACCCCCAAATCTTTTGTTTAACTCGAGTTTTGAAATCAGGCTTTCTATTTTATTTGGAACCAAATTCGAATCCCAAATATATTAATCGTGTTAAATGAACCAATTAAATCTATTAAAATTTGAATAATATGAATAAGTATTAATTTTTATACATTTTATCGTCAATAGAATTCTCTATTAAATATTACTTCTTTGTTCTTTCACTTAAGGTAAAAAGGGGTAATTTGGCGAATTGTAAAAAAATGTAAATATATCGTGATCCTATAATCAGATCTAAACAATTTTTATACAATTCGAATCCTCTCATTAAGAGGATTCGAATGGTAGAAAAATTGTTCAAATCCAATCATGGAGTCACGATATATTTTCATTTATTTCTAATACTTATAATATACACATGAATTCCAACTTAAACATAATGTTAGTACGCGGACAGTACGCGAACAATTTTGTGTGACTAATGTTGCTACAACATCTAAACAGAACAATATTTACCAGCAAATTTTCATATGTCATGTTATCTTGATCTTTTATACTTAATTTTGTAACTTTTTTTATTTCGATAATTTTTTAATAAAAATTTATTCAAACATAAAAACTTCTTCCGCTAAAAGAGGTGATGCAATCAGTGCTGCACTTAAAAGTTAAATGATTGCCCTCTCAGGTCCAAATCACCAAGTATTAATAGCTTGGCAAAGACTTTGGTCTTTCAGAAACTACACTTCGGCATGCTATTACTAATGGTGGTCCCTCTATGAAGGAACATCCCGAGTTGTCCTTTCGTGTTTCTCAAAACTTATCAGAGGCAAGGGCACAAAAAGCAAATAAAACTATTGTTGATGACCATTTCAAAAAACTTAAACAAATTATTAATGAAAATTCACTTTTCACGGCACAAATATGGAATATAGATGAGACTGGGTTCGTCATTGTGTCTAAATTAGAAAATGTTATAGCAAAAAAAGGTGCACGTCAAGTCCACAAAATTGCACAGGGAAATTCTCATGACCATATTTCAGTTGCGCCCACAATTTTAGCGGATAGATCTTATATTCCACCTTTAATAATTTATAAAGGCGTTTGTACAATTCCTGGTTTACTTGAGGAGCACTACCAGGAACCATAATGGGCTTTACAAGCACAGAGTACATGCATGAAGACCTATTTCAAATGTACCTTGATCATTTTATTCAATCGATCACTCCTACCCAACTAGTATTACTAATGTTAGATGGTCATAGTAGTCACATCAGTTATACAATTGTTGACTTTTGTCATAACAATAGGATCCTTCTTTATGCACTTCTGCCGCATACAACCCATGTTTTGCAATCATCAGAAATTTCTTTCACAAAACTAAAAAAAGAATATAGTAAGGCATGTGAAAAATACAGTAATGAAAATGATGGCATGATAGTAAACAAATGAACCTTCGCAAGAGCCTTTAGTTTCACTTTTCTTAATACTTACACCACACAAGCTATTCGTAATGCCTATAAAGCGACTGTATTTGGCCGTATGACCCAAAAGCTATTAGTCCTGACCGTTTAGACCCATTATTAGTAACTGAACGATTTAATATCTCACCTTCATCTAGTCAATCTTCTATTCAACAAGCTATATTATCTTTGTCAGTTCAAAAGTCTACTAATTCGAAGCATTTTCATTCTACTCGTTCAAATGTTGAACAACTAATAGAAGAAAATATAAAATTTAAGAATAAAAATGCTTTATTAAAGTTACAAATTTCAGTAGCAAATGAAGAACTAAATACTTACAAAAATCCAGGGACGTTCTCTTTACGTTTGGTTCTTAAGTACCTGGTTCCTCACATTCTAACAGAAAGTTCACAATCAACTACAGAAGACCAGACTGGGTCTGATCTACCTTCTCCTAGGAAAAAAAGAAAGACACTTCCATTTTCACGGCTTCTCACTAGTAAAGAAAGTTGGCACCAATTAGAAGAAGTTAACAGGGAAGTGGAACGTAAAGCTGACGTGGCGAGACAAAAAAAGGAGCTAGCAGCCCAAAAAAAGGAGATAGCAGCGCAAAAGAAAGCTGAACAGGAACTTCGTTTGGCACAAAAAAATTGAAAAAAGAGCCCAAAAGACTTTTGAAAAGCAGAAAGGTCGTTAAAAAAAGAAAGGGAAGTAAAAAAAATTATTTTAATCTTGATAATTTAAATTAGCCAAATTACTCTTTGATCTATTTTTTAGTACTATATGCACAGCAGTGATTTTTACCAATTTTCAATTATTATATTTTTTTTATAGAACTATTCTAAATATGGCATAGTCTCGTGACTTCAAATATATAAAATTTTATACAGGTCAATAAAAAGTTAATCGATAGCATTGTTAACTTCGCCAAATTACCCCTTTTACCTTACGTGTTAAATTACCAGTCCGTAAGTATATAGTTTATCCTTTTTTAGAAAATTGAAGTTAGAATCCAAATGTAATATTGATATATATCGAATAATTAAGTACTATTTAGCTAGAATTAACATGTAAAAATCTTGTTTGATTAATAATTGCCATGGATCATAATGAAATCAGATTAAAATAAAATGTGAGTTTCTATTTAATCCTCTAAAACCCATTTATACTTATTTAGTATAAATTCTCCTTAACCTCTAATTCTAAAAAATGCGCCCTCCAAAATTTTATTTTTCGGTGGCTTGTCAATTGTTTTATACTTATATATTTCCCAAATCATTCGTTTAACTCACACTAATTTGGAACCAAAATTAAATTCCAAATATATTAATCGTGTTAAACGAACTAATTAAATCTATTACTATTAAATCTGAATATGATTATTAATCCGGTCTAGTTTTCTTTTTTAGAAAATTGATATCGATATATCAAATAGTTAAGCTAGAATTAATATGTAAAAATCTTGTATGATTAATAATTGCTGTGGATTATAATGAAATTAGATTAAATGTGAGTTTCTATTTAACTTTCTAAAACCCACTTATACTTGTTTATTATAATGTTACAGTACCGGAAGCCTTCTTTAATTCCGATAGAGTAACAATCACACGGCTCCTGAGATCCCTTACTTTGGGCGTGAAGCGGTATGCAAGAGGGAAGTATAGTTTCTTTTATGTCTGTAAGAAACTACACACTTCTCTGAGGCAGTTCGGTATAAAACAACAAGAGATAATACACAGTTTATTAATTTAACAAGAGGGCTATTCCAAGGTGTCTGTTCCTTAGAAATCCCAAGAGTTTATTAATAATAAGAGAGGAGGATAAATAGTATAAAGGTAAAGATAAAATACAATGTCTGGATCTGTCTAAAACGATGGGAAATAAGGTGGGTTTATATATCTATTGAGCTAAGCGTCGCTAAGCGTCGTTAAGCATCGCTAAGCGTCATTAAGCGTCACTAAGCGTCATTAAGCGTCACTAAGCATCATTAAGCGTCGCTAAGTGTCGTTAAGCGTCGCTAAGCGTCATTGAGTGTCATTGCACATCAATTTTACATATCACTATTACTAAATACAGTTATTACAAAATTTCCTTATTAAGTTCTAATTTTCAAACTAATTTCTACCAAAATTAAAAACCTATTCTATAACATTTCTCTCCCCTTTAAGAATGAACTCCGTGAGTTCTAATTTGGGGGAAGGACTTGAGAAAGTTCGGCATCAGTTAACCTCGTAATCATTGTATAAGTAATATAGGTTGTTCGAGAGATATTTTCTAGAGATCGATTAGAGAAAAGCAATTTCATCCGTCTGGCACACTTCCATGTGTCTCGGGCTCCTCTTTCCCCTTGAGTCTTCTCAATTATTGATTGAATATCTTCATGAGCATCAGGGTACTTGTCTATAAGGTTACCAAGATAAGAATAAGCTTCAAGCAGCTTAGTCTGGTCTTGTCTGTTTCTAGTTCACGTTTTAATTCGTTTGAGAATTTTCTGCAATTTCTCTTGATACGTTATTCCAGTATATAGAGGAATAGATGTCTGAGTTAGAGGTCCACAAGGTTGAATAATATCTTGTATAATTTTGATTAATTTCTCAGGTAATGGAGCAGGAGTGTCTTCTTGGGGATTAGTAGTTGGAACAGTTAATGTTTCTTTCTGTATGTCTTCCAGTTCCAAGTTTGGGTTTATTTCTTTTGTGTCATTTACTCCGGGTGAATTAATTTCTAACTGCTTTGTGTCTTTCAGAGTGTTCAGAAAGTTATTTGAGTCTGGCTCAGGAAAAGAAGTAATTACATTAGTAAGGTCAATAGTCTGAGTGGTATCATTATTATCACATAACAATACACATTGTGATGTAATCCACAATGCATAATTTTGGGCAGCATTATCTTGATAACATATCTGAAAAAGGTATTGGAGGGCTAACAAGGTTTGAGATTGCAATGTAGGGGTAGTCATTTTTGGGAAAATTCCAAAAGGGGTAGTTGTATAAATACATTTTGAGGTTTTAC
>QKWP01000427.1:0-42793 GCA_003550325.1 Gigaspora rosea
TTTACTAGTAAGTTTTTTTGGATAAAATGGAATTTTCGCTCTATAGTTTAGTTCTTTGACACTTTATACTAATTTTCTTGAAATTTCGCTTTGGAATTATGCATCGTTAAAGTTGTACATCTAATTAAGCTTAATAAAGATGGGTATTTATAGATCAAATAAACGCAGATTTCACTTAAAAAACGCACGAATTAAAAAAAAAAACCAAAATCGAATTAGTGAAATAGCATCCGCTAACGAAACAGCATCTACTACTACCAACGATAATTGTACCCAATTAATTTCGACTATACGGCAATTAGATGATAAAAATTAGCATCAGTAAGTAATCTTATTTCCATAATGCGGTATTCAAAGGCCCAAATAAAGGAAAAATTATTTCGGCATATCTTCAACAAAAGGCGTATAATTATCTTTCACAAAGCTTTTACAAGCATAAATCTGACTACTATTCATTGCAAAGTTCAAATTTAAAATTAGGAAAAAAAACAAAAAACTGATTAAAAGAATAATGAACTTATTAAACCGACTCAGTCACTTGGGGCAAAAACCCAACACTTAAAGGAACAGAAATCTTGGCACATATCTGAAATTCGTTCTTTAGTTCGGCAATCAAAGCAAATAACTAATGACAAATTTCGCAAAAGAGTAAAATCAGTTTTTAAAGCTGATAAAAAAAAGTTATACCTCGAACACAATTTGCTTGCAACTGAGATTTCGCAAGTTTGTCACTACATTCAACGGTCGAGTATATGCGATTAATATATGAATTTTTAACGGGGGAACCACCTCAAAATTGTTTAGCAACATCCACTTTGTGGACTTGGCATCAAGATGTTTCCGAGTTACAATTCAATAAACAAATATGTCATATTAAAAGTGTATCAGCATTCGGGATAATGGTTGATGAGTCGACTAGAAGGCAAATAAAGAATTTGGTGCTTTGCTATCAATTCTGGAATGAGGAGGAACAATTACCTAGTGTGATGGTCGCTCAATTACAACATATTGTAAAATGTAATGCAGATACTGTGTCTAATATTGTAATAAAACATATACAAGAATGTGATTTAAATGTTAAAAATTGCATAGTATGGACCACAGATAATACCTCTTATATGTCGGGCGATAAGAAAGGAGCAGTTGTTTTATTTAACAAAAAAAAACAAAGGGAAACTCATTACGGATCGGTTGTGGACTTCACATTATCCAAATAATTATGAATTAATTCGAACAAGAAGCATTCAGTACGCTTTCCAATAGTACTGGGTTTTCAAGAAAGCCCCATCTGTACAATTTATTATATCTGGCATGGAAATTACACGATGGTTATGATGCTAGTGATAAGGACAAGTCACTTAATATAAATTCTCAAATTATTAAAGATTTATATAGTGGATTAATGGGATTTCACTATAATCAATACAAGTTGCCACTTCGTACACGTTGGGGCTATGAGTTACGAACGGCAAAACCATATCTAAATTGATACACAGCACATCTTGAATTTGCTACCTGGTTTATTGATGAAATGAAAAACCACAATGCTCCAAAACAATACGTTAATGACTGGTGTCTATTTCGATCATCGCTTCTTGACTCAAAATTAAACATTCAAATAAAATGCTTAATAAACTTTGCAGAACACTTTTACGAACCATTAATGCAATTTCTAATTGGATATGATAAGGTTCAAACACGTATTTATCAGAATAATAAACTATCTAATTTGCCTCCAGGTCGACGGGCACATGAAATGCTAGACAAAGTTTATGAGTGGCATAGATTTCTTCAAAATATAGTTAAAAATTTTGAAATGTTCTTTGCTGACAAACTGTTAGAGGCACTAGATACTCTGTCTAATGAAGAATTTGGTATATTATTCGATAGTTTGGAAAAAGGAATCAGCAAAGCTCTAAATTATTTTGAAAAATGGGTTTCACCTTGGCTTCATAGTGGTAGATACTTTGCTTCTAGTTTTTATCACGGTGTTCTAAAAAAGCCTTGGATCAAGCCGCCAAATGATTTAGAAATACGTTTTTTAAAAGAAGACTTGAAATGGAAAGACTGATAATCTTGGCTTGTATGAATTTTTATTACAAAAAGATAACTTCAAGAATTCGAACAGTTCTGTCTAAACGATGAATTGATGATAATAATTTAAAAATCTATAAATTTAGCTTGTCAAATAAATAAATTTTATTTTCATACTTTGCTTTTGGCATATTTGTTTTGCAAAAAGTAAATAAAAAAAAAGGCTAAATTATTTGTAGGTATAAAATAAAAAAAGAAAAGAAAGACAAAAAAAAGAAAGCAAAATTGATATAAAATAAAATATTGGTTTAAAAATTATATAATACTCTTAAAATTTAGCTCTAAGTTGTCTGATCGTCGTCATCTACTGGTATAACCGTTATTGGCTGCTACGCACCAATAACTTCCGTATCTGGCCCAGAGTCTAGCATATTAAATTTCAGATTTCTGGGCCAGAAAATTTTCGTATTCGTCACCTGATACTAATTAAATAGTAATCAGCTGATTACTATTTAATCAGTATCATCAATGTGCCGAATACTACAGTTTTGGATGCTTCGCATCCATATAACTATTAATTACATGTGATAAATGGTTGATGACCCCAAATGATTTTTATTCGATAAATGAGTGACATTTGTATTTTGGCTAAATAATTAAATCATTTACCATACCTGTTTGGGGTGTCACATCGACTATTTAATCAAAATTATATCAGTTAACTATAGTGCAGATTTTTATATTACATGAATGTAAATCAATTTATCGCTATTCAATAAAATAAGGCAATTGCTATTACATTATATAACAAGAAATGTATCAACTTATTATATAGGTATGTAATCATCTTAAAATTTTCATTAGTTATTTATATAAAGTCAAAGAATAAAGCTATGTTTTTCTTTTTTCTATTTATATGTGGGTTTTGAACATTAACATTAGAGAATATTTGAAAATTCATTAATTAGGATGAAAAAAGCTATATTAAAAATATAAATCGAAAATTAATTAGAACTTCAGTTTTCAATTTAAAAAAATTAGAAAAATAAGTGCAATATTTATGTGATACCTTTAGAATTTTGCGCTTTTCTTTATAATTAAGTAAAGTAAAATTACATTCGATCACCTATTTTAATTTTACTGATTAAAATCTGCAATATGATTACATAGTTATCGGACATAGTTTTGATTAATTAATCCGTGTGACACCCCAATACGTAACTTACTTGTTATTGGTTAGGTTGCGGATGATAATACAATATAAATCACGTGGCAAAGTCACGTGATTTACAGTTTTCATTACAACTTAACTGATAACATTTTTATCCGTAAGGTCCGACGTAAGCACTGTCGTTTTTCGTATATATTATTCGGTCTTTCTAATCATTAGACTCACTTTTACTCTTTTTTTACGTTCGCTTACTTTTCCACTTTCGCTCATCATTTTTTTCATTTAACTTTTTTTACTTTTTTCCTTCGCTAAATCTTTTTTCCTTAACTTTCACAAATATGAATTTTATGAGTTACGCAAAAAGAAATAAAATCAGAAAATTGAGTTATCACATGATTAGAAAGTGATCGAATAATATATACAAAAAACGTCCATTGCGCACATAGGATAACTGTTGAAAAGCGACAATCCAATTGGATATCAGGTATTAAGTGATTAAGAAAAAAACACTATAATAATTTAATGATTACAAGATTACATAAATCAATTTCGAATTTACAAATGGCATGTCAATTAATAATTGACATGATTGATAGGATGTTAACGTAAAATGGCCTAATGACCAAAAGAATGTAGCAATTTGGTCACGAGTCATTTCCAAATGACCCAAAATTTGAACGACCGGTCATTTTGAGGTCATTTGGAAAATTGGCAAATGACCAGGTCATTTACCATCCCGGTCATTCTGTGCATGTTCATTGTCGGTAACCATAACAGTCTTTGATCTTCATACGCCGTACCCCTTCTTTTAGCGCCATCTTCTGATTCTCACATGCTTTTGACTTACCCGCAATGGCATTGTGAGGCGAAGTCGGCTGCACTTCTTTTCGATCACGTGATATACTATAATTTCGCAAAAATAATTTTCTGTTAAATACACCTGTAAAAAATCTTTTAGTTATAAATTAAATATTAATTAAATGATCTAATCATTATACTTTTTAATAGATAATATATATTTATTGAATATCTTTTAGTAATAAATTAAAGTCATCTATTAATTATATTTTTAACATATAGTAAATTTAAGTTTTATTTATGATATTTTTAATAAATTATAAGCTTCTTATTTTATTATATTTTTATTATATGTTCATTAGATTAATAATGGATTTTTTTAATATAATACTAGATAAAATCATATTATTAAATATATTATAATGATTAAGTAGTATGGGACTTAATAGAACAAAAAAAATAATTTTACATATAATTAAAAGAGTTTAAATATATATTTGCTATATATTTGTTATATATAATATCAAAACTACCTAGTAAATATATATTTTAAATATATTTGGCAAAAAACTTACGTTTCTGTAAAGTGAGATTTACAAACTAATTCAATAACCGTTTGAAAAATTACAGAATAATCCGACAAATGCTGCATGCACAATTAAAATAATTGGTTCAATATACGTGTATTTTCACCAAACCAACAAGTAATACTAACAAATTTAGTATGTATATGCAAAATAAATATAAATACACCTTTAAAGCGACTAATACAATATAATCAAATTTTGTTCTTTAAATCCCATTTCAAATAGAGCTTCCCCAACAGTACTTAGCATACCAGATGGACCACTAACAATAATTTTTCCTTGTAACAAATCATAGCTTTCTTCACATTTGCCAAATCCGGGAGTGATCTTGATTTTTTTGTCGAAAATATTGGCTCTAAATTAGGTCCCATATCAATTATACAATCTTCATATTTTTGAATATCATCAGGTTGTTCAGATTGTATAATGGAACCTTTAGATTCTATCGAAAGAGGCAGTGTGGTTTCAGATATGCATTGCAAGTTTGGAGAAATTTTTAAAGTTTCTTCAGACTGTGGTCGCATAAATGGCGATTGAGGTACTAATGTTGGAGAAGAACTCTGGCTTTGCATATTTATGTCATGACGTATAGAATGACTCTGAAAAATGTCCATCTGAGACTTGCTAGGGGTTAAAAGGAATGCACTCTGCATTAGATTCATCCATTCTTTTATTATTTGTTTATTAATTCTTCCTCGCAAACCTCCCCAATCTGGAGGCGGATCTGAGAGACAATATGTTACAGTAAGTTGTCCACGACTTGAAAGTGCAATATCTTCAAGTAATTCACCATCAATAACATCTTCAATTTTATGGTTTCCAAATAATAAGTGCATTCGTTTATATGTTTTTTGTTCCATCGACTGTTCTAAATGATACTTGATTAACTGATAATAAAATGGTAAAATTTTTATTATAGCACGATCGTTATATTGTATGCTTGGAGAATATGAATATCAAATTACCTGCAACATTAGTGTTATCCCGGTACAACCTAAGAATGTGAAAAAAGGTTATAATCATACGTCAAATATACAGTATAACATTTATTTAGTCAGAACTCAAGTAAATACCAGCAATCATATACAATTCATCCCAGCAGCCATCCTGACTATCTGGATTTAATAGAGACGTCTTTGTTGTAGGTAACGCTCCAATAAGTCTGGAGTAAGGGGTATAGAGCTTTGTAGGAAAAAAATGATTTTTTTTCTGAGTAGGACTTAACGGTTCTATCATTGTAGGCGCTAAATATGACCTGTTTCTATCACAAACATCAAATGGGCCACGTGCTTGAATTTCATATCCTATTAACTGTTCATTCTAAAAATGATAATTACAATGAATTTAAAAAAATATTATTGGGAAAAAAAGTGATGCTAACAAATACATACCAAATGTTGTGAAAAGAGTCCTCTTGGATAAATTTTGACATAAATAATGAATGACTTGGACAAACAACCTTCCAAGGGTGTGTAACTTCTAATCACAATTTGGTTATTTACTCTAGATTGCACCTCAATATAATGTCCAGGCAAGAATTTTCCAGTGTAAACCGTCCCATCTTGATGTACTTTGGAAAATGTAAAGCTCATCACGGGATATTTGACACTTGCGTTAACCATTTTTTTGCTTGTAAGCTTATAACAATGAAATTTGATACTTTTTGTATCGATTTCAACCGATTTTCTTTCTATATTTTGACCTGCTGATTCATCCCCGGTATAACTAGACCCGTTTCACACACTTTTTCATTTACCTTACCTATAACCATTGTTGCCATTTTTTTTATAGCAAATCTACTATGAGCATGTTGTGCCAGCGGTTCTCTTGAGTAGTACCTTACATTAATATAATCGATAAATTTGGCTACACTCATTCTTTTTTGAAATATTTGCCTTCCTCGAAGATGCTTCATATGCTTTGCAAGCACAGATGAATAATTTCGAGAAGTTGTATCTTCTGGAGTCAATAAAGCTTTTGAAAAATTGATATTTTCAACAATTTCATCTGAGTGCAATTTATAGAAATCTACAATGAAAAAATATTTATTGGTCATTTGTACTTTAGCTAATCAATGTATATTTAAACAAAGGTTTGTATTATTCTTACCAGTCGTAATATCTGTTCCAATAACCTATTATAATAAATCGTGAATTAATTATAAGTGCCGTATAATAATTTGTATAACAAAATTTTAGAGATCAAACCAAAGAATTATAATACTTACATTTAATAATATTTGACTTCCTCCTATTATTTCGAAAGTTAAGTAAATTTTATTCATTTGCTGTCAAAATTTGTGTGGAGAAATAGATGATTTAAAACTGACATGGATGGACACTATAAAAATCGCGAATGTCTACTACAAGTCCATCGCAAACGACCAAAAAAGCCTAAATAAAAGAAAAAAAAAAAATGCTATTAAAATTTTGAAGCTAGCTCCTTAATCCATTTCAATTTGCTATTCTATACTGGGGCGTTGTCAAACACATTACAAATTTAGTGTTATGTAATTCAATAAAAATTTATATATATGTGTTTGTTTTTTTGACAGACGCGAAATAATCGTTCGTAATTCAGATAATTAAACTTACACCATGCTGCACTCGTTCATTAATTTCATCCCAAGTAAACTCGGGTAATTTAATATAATCTTCAGAATTAAAGTGACCGTGCATCATTGTTTTTTCAACAACTAACTCGCGTTTAATACATAAAATTTGGTTAAAAGTTCCTTTAAACCGCCACCAAAATTCAAAGATTATAAACGTAGCAATTACTATTGCTATCCAGCAACAGTAAGCGAATTTCCACCAGAAAGAGTCACTATTTCAATAAATTTTGTTATATCAAAATGATAATATTGTAAAATGTTATATTATGATCAATAAATTGAAAGCATTGCACTTACTAGCTATAAGAAAGGCAATAAGTATCAATTCCTAGAAATAATATAAAAGCTGTTAGTATAGTATTAAATTTACGACCCACTTTTATGAAATAATTAATTTTACACAACTAATTACCAAGGTATACATTAATCCTACAATTTGGACGAATACATAAAAATAAATAAATATATATAATAACACATATTCAGAAAATCGGAAAATTAAAAATAAAAACCATGCGCAAGTGATTACAACAAAATATTACCATGACGTTAATAATAATATTAAACCAAATATTTTATGAAAGCGTTTTGTAAATCTTGGAAAACCCTAACAGATAATACAAAACATTCAATACAATTATTAAACAAAGATTTGTCAAATACAGAAACAAACCTTATTAACCGATACCAAAGAAGTTTGTCCCCATATGGCGAATAGACCAAGGCCTACAGAAATATTCAAAAATTCAATCGACTGAATTATTTAAATTAAATTGAAAATTAGTCGCTAAAAACCTAATTCGGCAAATGCCAAAGAATATTTCACCAATCCCATCCTAAATTTTGACGGTAGCCAATATATAATACAATAATAAATAATAGTGCCGGTAAAAACACAAATAGAAATAAATATAAACGATGAAATAATACCAAGCAGGTGGAGTTTGTGTCTGCTCCACTGTAGAAATAGCAGCTGCTCCAAATGCAGAAACCGAAATACTACCCAAATGTTGTATAGACCGATGAACTCTAAGATGTAGATCATGATGCTACGTATAAATAATAAATTTGAGTTAACAATTGTAACAACTTTCAAAAGTTCAATTTATCCATCCCTTTTGCGTTTTAACTATGGACTCAAGATATAATCAACATTCATATAAAATCCAGGTTTTAAAATAAACTATTATAAAGTATTGTAATATATTGTTGCATAATAAAATATTAGGAATATAAACATACCTTCAAGTACCGAACGATTAAGATTGAAATTGGAAAAAAAAAGCTAAAAAAAAATAATATATATAATAAATGTTTAGATAACTAGGAAAAAGTTCACCCATTTTCAAACTTTGCTTTCTACACGTGTTGCTGTTTACGTGTTTAGATTCCATATCAAGACGTCTAGGAACAGAACATATTATTTACCACCACGTAATAAACATTCCACAACCATGAATTAATCTAACAAATCTTTGATGATCTGTTGAAGACGCGGAACCAATTTCACTATTATAAAAGTTTACTCGATACAGAAAGCGATTATTTTGATGATAAGAGAATGCGTTGCTGTTTGGATTATAAGCTAGAATATCTATATACAGTCGCCTTCAAAAACCTCCATGTGAACAGAAACCTACCTCTTGGATTCATCACAACTGCCACCCTGGCACCATTCATAAGACGTCAAGACAGACTCAAATACGCACCTGCCTTACACCACCTAATAACAAAAATGATCTACCACGAAATTTGGCTGCCCTCTAGGCAATACCGACATGATGTAACAATTCTCCCAATACCCCCTCCTCTAGATAGACAACTTCACTTCCATAATGAGACTAGCATACCCCACATACCCATTAACAATTACATAGACAAATACATCGCCCGTGGGCGATCCTTCTTATATTCTTTCGAAGNCACATACCCATTAACAATTACATAGACAAATACATCGCCCGTGGGCGATCCTTCTTATATTCTTTCGAAGACTGAGGTCTAGCGATCTTAGCACAGCTTAGGTCGAGAGTAAATAAGCTCTTACCCCTATTTCACTAAAATTCTCTTTTGATGTATACGATGTATAATCCTATAAATTGAATTAATAAAGAATTAGAGGATAGACCTCGTTGTATAAAAAAAAAAAAAAAAAATATCTATATACAGTATATAAAGTTTTAATTTTAATATTGCAAATCTTTCACAATATAAGAATAATATAACAATTTGTATAAAAATTAAATATCGCACATTTCATATCACCATCTGTAATTGGTTTCTTTCCTGGTGGGTGAAGAAGTCTTTTGAACTCTACAGTAACAGCTTTAGTATCAGACATAGAAAACTTTGGTACAAGTGTGAGATCTTGGATGGCATCACGAATAGGGGGATGATAACCATCGACATCAGCGTGATAATTTCCCAATGTGACATTTCCATTAGTTACCTTTTGATAAAATAGCGTAAAGTTTTTAAATAGTAAACCCCTCATTATAAAGTACGATTTACAATTTACATGTTTTCGTGACTTACAATGCCAATGATAAATTCAGCTCCTTTCATTCCTTCATCATCTGGATCAAATCCCTATAATATGTTTTACAGATTAACAAATTATGATATAAAAATTTCAAAAATCAATTACAATATTAAAAAAAAAAATTTTTTTAAATATTACCATTCCAAACCAACCATTGCCATCAGAAGTTTGAAGTTCAACCTTGAAATATACATATGTCAAATCAATCCTATATCTCACAATATATTGAGACCAACTACCAATCCTAGTTGGATAACTATTATCTTCACTACTGTTAAGTGTCATTTTAGGTTGAATTGACCAAAGATTTTGTGGAAAATTTACACTATTGTAGATGTTACGAATGATGATATCTCGAAGTGTTGTATTTCGTATGATAAGTCGTTCATCAGAAGTAAACATTTCAGGTTTTTCGTACCAAAATTTATCGGAATCTCTAAGATACGTATACTTAAAAAAAAATAAATAAAAATTTTAAACATAAAGAATTAACAATTATAATCAAATCATATAACTATGATCACCTGCGTCACCATACTCGCGTTCATAACCATGCCAAAATTTGACCCATCTAAATGATCTTCACTCATAACACCAACCCACGCCTCTACTGTCTCAATTCCTAAAAAGAAAAAACATAATTCGTTAGCTAACACTTACAGTAAAACTCAAGAATCATACAATTATCTGTTATAATCACCATTCGGATAGACTTTAGCCAAATTTTCTTGAATGATAGTTTTGTTAGAAATATCAACAAACGACTGAGCTTTCGGAAAACCAGAATATTGTCTAACCACATTATATAAAGGAATTCCTATGACAAAAAATTCACAATAAATAAATAAGATTTTTAAGTTATAAGAAAATTTTGAAAAAGATAAATATCCTACTGTACCACGATCCCTACTCCTTATAATATCAAAAGCTGCTAGATCATAAACATGATCATCAAAATTAGCAATTTTCTTAGTCGCATCCGCTAAAAATACATCTACTTCTTCCTGCTGTTGAAGAATCATAGACAAAAGCACCTTTTCTAAACCAAGATTCTCCAAGTATGTTTGATTTGCAATATCATTCAAAGATAAATCATAATTAGTGTTCCCGTATTCATCTTGAATTTGGTAAAAATTGCTATATAAATTTAAGAGAACTCTATTAATATTTTTCAATTAAAAAAAAAAGAAAAAATTGAGTAATATAAACCTCAATTCACTGTGGCCGTATCGAAATGTGACAGTTGAAAAGAACGTGTCAACTCCTGTTAATACATAGTTCAATTAAAAGATAGAAAACATCGTACATTGTAATAACCTAATGAGGCACTTTCTGACCTGGCTTAAGATTGGGATCATAGTTTTGGTAGGCTGGTAAAGGACGACCAAGAACAGCACCAATATATTCTTCAGCAACAGCTTTCTGATAGAAAGCAGTAACCCATCGTCTCTAAAATAAATTTATTTTAACAATCAGCTGACTAATTTAATAAAGTAAAAAAAAAAAAAAATTATTATCATTGATGACTCACAGCTTCCTGAAAATACTGCTCATCAGTCCAAGAACCACCATGTTTTTTATACAATTCATCACATAATCGATTATGTTCGCGTCCAGATTGTCTGGATAGCCAAAGTAAATATATTGGATACACGTGAGTAAGTACCCCAAACATATGAACCATCTGAAGAATTTTTTGGTGGAAATTCTTGGCCATTAATAATAGACGTCTTCAATTTTCCTCTATTAGTAGATGTGTCACGAAGCCTATTTATTGTATCTTGATCATTAATACCATAAATAGTATTTAAATCAAGAAAAGGAGTAACTTGATTTATTCCACTAAGAAGGGGATTTCGCGTTGCTGGATTAGTGTCATTATTACCCTCAGACCGATTAACTGGTAAAAAGGGTACACTAAGTTGGTATGGAGACGAAGTGAAAATTGGATTCGGGTTATAAAATGGATCATCTGCTGGTAAGAACATTGGATTTGTAGGATTCGTATTCCTTGAAGACGTAATATCAAGCGAAATATATTCACCAAAGAAAGTAGCCTATAATATTAAATAAATATGAAAAATATTAATGAAGCATAAATGGCGCATAATTATTATTAAATTCACTCAAAACTTACGAAATGGCTGGTCCGTCTGAATGAACGATAACTTGATAATGCGTTAACATCGTAAAGTGGAGTATTATATTTAGTAATTACATCTGATATGCATCTTGGCATAGGATATAACCCAGCAGGTATACTATCAGTGCATTTGATAGTTGTTGGTCTGCTCGAATTTAAGTCAAGAAAATCAGTGGGCGACGTAACAGGAGAAAAATTTTGACTATATTTCAGATTCACAATTATTATTTGACCACATTTAAATCAAATAAAATTAAATATTATAACTAATGAAATTATTACTTGAAATTTATTGAACTAATGACCCTCAGAAAAGGCTGACCTGGAGTTCCAGCGATTGGATTTATAGCATTGTTATCACTGCCATTGATTAATCGAGCTTCTACGGTAAATGGTAGTGAAAAACAGGCTATAAAGAGAAATATTGTTGATAACCTCGAATGTATTTACAAGTTTTTTTTTTTTAAAAGGATAACTTTACAACTTTAGAGCGTTAAATAGATGAAATTCTACGCCATATATAGAAATGCATATTATTAATATAATCGACCATTTAATGCAAACGAAATTAATATGTTTAGAAAATCTTTCTTTGTGAATTTGGATTGTTTATATTTCCTTTCTTAGAAATTTACTTATATTTCATGGATCAATAACAGATAAGTTTAGGATGGCACTTACGTTAACGTTAACCATGACCTTATAAATCATTGATTTTACTAATAATTATTTAAGATACTTACGTATTACGTACATTTACTTACTTTGCGTGTTAAATTTTTTTATTTATTTAAAGAAAAATTGAGTATTAAATTTTTTATATACAGTCTAACCCCTCTATAGTCACACCATTATAAGGAAGAGTGATTAATATAGAGATATTTTTTATGAAGTTTGCTATTTATCACCACTGGTTATCATCACCAGTGTATATTTGTATATTTAAATTTTGTCTATGAAATCACCTTTGAGGCTCTAACAAAAAAAATTTCTCGTAATATTTTGGTATAAACTATGCCCCTGCCCCATCTCAGTTCTTAACCCTAACCCTAATATTAATCAAATTTTAATTTTTATTCCGACAAAAACTATTTAATTTGCTACACTTTATTGTTAATCACTTGCGATGATCACCACTGGCAATAAATAGTAATTTGATTTTTTTATATATTTATAAAAATAAATTTGTAACTATTGTCACAATTCGAAATTGTGACATTAAAAGATTCGAATTTTCCAATAAGTGACCTCAATTGGTAAATATATCTTCTCTTTAATAGATAACTTTCATTTCTATTTTTGTATGATTCATTAAATGTTAGTCAAAATCCGTATAAACTTGATGATTGACAATAATCACCCTTTTTTTGTAAAATCTTCGTAACACGTTAACGTGTTAGCACGTATGCGTGTTAAGTGGCAAGGATTATAAACCTTCTCAATAGCACATCAACGTGCTAGGCTTAGTTGTACCATCACGTAGCGTGTTAAATAACACGTTAACGTGCCAAACAACACATTAACATGTTGTATATTAATTCAAACGAACGAATTTGACTTCAATAAAGAGATCCAATACGATAGAACCCAATACAATACAAAACAATACAATACAAGTAGAAAAGTTCCCTTCGATTTTACTTAAAGAAAAATAAAGGAAGTAAGCTAGTGTAGTGCTGAAGAGACCTTTATTCGAGTAAATCAGAAACTTATCTCCTAGTAACTATTAGAATTAAATTAGTAAAACGTATACGCTCTCCCACCTTAATAGTTACACTATATTAATTTTGTGACTATAAAGGAGGTGACTATAGATAGCTTTGACTGTAATTCCTACAACTATAATTAGAATAACTATAAATAAATATATTTACGCTACGCTCAAAAATCAAATTACATGTCCTAGGATTGATCCAATAAGAATTAATATTTTAACTGACCAGTTTTTAATAAATACAAAAAATCTTATAAAATTTGTGCTAACTTTTAATGTGAGATATGACTTAACTGTGCCCTTTCATATGATTGACAACATACATATTTATACACTAACTTACGTGCACCGAGTTTCTTATGTAAAGATACATAAATTGGTATATGAAAAGTAAGAAATTGAAAGTATAACGCCATGATATTTTTGTAAAATTCGGATAAAAAAAAAATGTAAAAGGTTGA
The DNA here is from genome assembly GCA_003550325.1 of Gigaspora rosea. Classification (NCBI taxonomy): domain Eukaryota; kingdom Fungi; phylum Glomeromycota; class Glomeromycetes; order Diversisporales; family Gigasporaceae; genus Gigaspora; species Gigaspora rosea. The sequence goes on from QKWP01000427.1 coordinate 14,065, forward strand.
AAGGCATGATTTAATTTAAAAAAATTAAAAATAAATATTTACTTAATGAATTTGAATTGTTCATATTTACTAAGTAAATAAAGCAGTTTTTTTAATCGTATTTTGGTTAAATATTTTGTTTTTGTTAGAATGATCTCGAATACAGTAATGTCATATGTGATCGCCACAGCATTATATGTAATACTGTAATACCATATGGGCCTTTGCAGTAGAAAGGCCGTTACTGGTCTATATATCAGATATGATTTTGAGAAAATCACGTTTGTTTTGTTCGGACTGATCCGGGTTAATCAAAATTTTCGTGATTTGATTAGTCACTGATTAGTCCATTATATCGGGTAATCCCGTGATGTACGAAACTTCCAAGAAATTTTTTTTTAAATATCTCAATTTTTTATTATGCAAATCAAATTTCCACTTATAATTTAAAAATGTAGCGCGTGTCAAAATTTATCCGAATATAATAAAAACCTGATTTTCATTTTTGGGCAGTATCGGCCCTTTTTATTGGGGATCTTCAGAGGTGATAATTAAAAATTGATCTACAGATATATATCGTAATTATTGTTTCGATCCTATTCTTTAAGGGTCATCCGGAATAAATTCGGATCCTGCTTTGTGTATCCGGAAGATAATCCGAATCTGCATAATTCCGAATTCAATTATTGAATCCGGTTTCTATATGAGCACAAAGTGTGGCATCATGAAATGTGAAATGACGAAATGGCACGTGTCATTTTAGAGTCGGTATCCATTGACTAATTAATAAAAAAAAAAGTGAAAATAATAATGATAATAACAATAATATTAATAATAAAGTAAAAAAATTAAAAAATTAAATAAATAAATAAAAGCGAATTCTATATGCTTGTCTTAGAGACTGTACCCGTTGGGAAAACCTCTACCCGGTTACTATTAAATTACCCGGATATTACTATGTCACACGATAGCAAGTTCTACCCGGATACAATCACTAGCTTGTCTAAATATCAAATGCTAGCTAAATTTTCATACATTAAAAGAATGCATTCGAATTTTCATATATGAGTGACGCCAAGAGAAAATAGTTTTCATTTATTATTTAATTAAATAATCAATAATAAACCAATTTCCTCACTTGGCGTCACTCATATATTTTACCAATGTAATTAACTTCTATATATGCACTCTTTATAACTACATAACCCTCACTAAAAGTATACTTTTATTTAGTCCAAAAAAAACACCTACTCTCAAATAAATGCACTTTTTTTTTAATATATTTAAGTACATAGTATAAAACCTAGTCCTAAGAACATATAAAGGTTTTATTGTATTATTATTTTTAGTTTAAGATTTTCTTTTAGTAGTACTCTTATAATCTTTAAACTTAAATAAAGGAGTAACATGATTTATAGCACTAAGAAGAGGATTTCGTGTTGCTGGATTAGTGTCATTATTGCCCTCAGATCGATTAGCTGGTAAAAAAGGGTACACAAAGTTGGTATGGAGACGTAGTGAAATTTGGATTCGGGTTATAAAATGGATCATCTGCTGGTAAGAACATTGATATGTAGGATTCGTATTCCTTGAAGACGTAATATCGAACGAAATATATTGACCAAAAAAGTAGCCTATAATATTTAATAAATATGAAAAATTTTAGAATTTAATGAAGTATAATTATTATTAAATTCACTTAAAACTTACGAAATGACTGGTCCGCCTGAATGAACGATAATTTAATAATGCGTTAACATCGTAAAGTGGAGTATTATATTAGTAATTACATCTGATATGCATCTTGGCATAGGATATAACCCAGCAGATATACACTATCAGTGCATTTGATAGTTGTTGGCTCGCTCGGATTTAAGCCAAGAAAATCAGAGGGAGACGTAACAGGAGAAAAATTTTGACTAGATTTCAAATTATCGATTATTATTTAACACGTTTAAATCAAATAAAATTAAAAATTAAATATTCAATGAGGGATCAAGCAAATTCTATATTGCTAATCCTAAATTATACACAGGTATAGACAGACCCAGCCACCATAAATAGTAACGACTATTAAAATAATAAAAGGCTATTCATATCAAATATTTAGTACTCTTATTATACAATTTTTTTTTTTTTAATACATCTAGACTATTTTTTTTCAATATTTTGTAATAATAAATAAAATTTTCTTGTTTTAAAATTGTCACGGAAATTATATCTTAGTCAAAGTCTTCAAATCTTATTGCACCTTCTTGATTTTTTTATTTATGAAATTTGAAGTTCAATATAAATCTTCTTGCTCGCCAGAGGCGTGCTACGGTGATTTAGTCAACTTCTAAACATAAATGGAATTATCATGAGTTAATATTCTTATGTGCCCCTACCCTGCACATAAGTGTCGTAACCAACCACACTCAAGTTACGTCCTTTAAATAATTTTATCAGATTAATAAGGAGGCTTAACTATTCATGATTATAATAAGACATTCACTGTGACTCAACTTTATATTTCTTGATTCACTCTACGTCATAATCCAGATTTCGAAAATACCGATCGATTTAGCCCGTGACACTATTTGCCTATAAATATTATCGTGCAAAGAAAGTGAACTTTTTTGCTTTCCTAAGTGTCGAACACGTTCCTAAGTATCGAACACGTTCATCACTGAGACTAAGAGTCCAGCTAGACACTTGGGAATATAGTTGTTAGGCGAAACTGTTTTGTGCAAATGACGAAAGGCGAAACCTAAACCCGGCGAAAGACGAAAGTGGCGAAATTCTGGCGAAAGGCGAAACCCCTGGCGAAAGACGAAACCCCTGGCGAAAGGTGAAACACCGGCAAAACCTCTGGCGAAGGTCAAAGCTCTCAGCAAAGTTTAAATTCTCTAAGGGAAAGAGCTGAACCATGTTGGCGAATGAAAATTTTTGCGTATGCACAGTATGTGACTTATTTAAAGAAATATGCATACGTACCTAAGCCATGTTGGTGAATGAAAATATTTGCATGTAGTTATTAAGCACAATGTTGCTTTTATAAAGAAGCAACATAAGCCAAAATTGGAAGTGAATTTATTTGCGTATGGCTATTGAGCACTGCATGTGACTCTTATATAAAAAGTTTAAGATTTTTTTATTCAATTAATTAAACAATATTTATTGTTAAGTTGTTAAGATTTTTTCAATTTTGTTTTTAAAACTTTAAATAACATGCATAGTAAGTAGCTTATTATTAATAATATTATTAATTTAATCTTAGAGTTAACTTTAAATGTTGGGGAAATAATTGTAACTTTTAATTGGTCAAATATAGTAAAATTCAGATTGTTATTAAAAATAAAAAGTAGAATTACGTATATGCTGTGAAGAAACTTTTGTATAACAAACAAATTATTAGCATTGGATTTAAATTATATAGAAGCTTTAGTAGTGTTACATATGAATAGTTTATTAGATACTGTATAGTCGCGAAATAACGCGCAGGAGCGTTATTTCAAATTTTGGCCTAAATTAAGCTTAATTCGGGCGAAATTCGAAATAACGCTCCTGCGCGTTATTTTGCGACCATACGGCAGTAATTCATGAATATTTATTATTTAATTTGTATATATCGTAGTTGAAGTTAATATTTGATTCTCTTGATGTTGTCATTTGCTTGAAGTTACCAATTTAGGCACACTAATCAAAATTAACTCCTGAAATTAGATCTTTTTGAACGCGTTAGTTAGCATGTTTAGGCAGTTTTGTAAAAACGAACAGTGTAAAAGATGACCGTACCGGGTATTATCCAAGGTATAGGGATACTATTCATTGAACTTTGATATGATTTTACACGCATTCATTTATTTGCGCGGGTAAAATAAACTCCTGGATTGGAAATAGCCAATCGGAGAGTGTAACTTTGACTATTCCGGATCAGCCTGACAAACCCGTAAAAGAAGAAAAAAGCGAAAATATACAAAAACTAATGTTTAAATTGATCTTGATGCACAAATTAAAAATGACGGGAATGAAGTTTTATATATAGTAAGCACCAATATAACCAAATAGCCTCTAACCTTAAGGCTCTAACCCTAACCTTTTATCTCACGCACTTAATTTATTTACTAAATTAGATTTCCTTTTTTGGATTTCCCGCGCAAATAAATTATGCCCGGATTAGAGATGAGCAAGGTAATTTACTTATTACCTTATTACGTAAAAGTTATGCCAATTTACTAATAACATACAAAGGAATTATTTGACTTTTACGTAATAGGTAAATAACTTTGCCCATCTCTAACCCGAATATAAATGCTTACAGTGTAGATCTCATAGAGGAATCTACCACATAGCACTTTACGGTAGTTTCACTGCCTTTTGTCACTTTATTACCTTTCTTTAGTTCGTTACCTTTTTATAGTTTGCCACCTTCCGCCAGTTTCGCAACCTTTCGCCGGTTTCGCCACCTTACGCCAGTTTCGCCATTTCGTCTTTTAAAATTTTTTTTGGCGAAAGTCGAAACTAGGTTTCGCCTTTCGCCTATGGCGAAACCTCTAGGTTTCGCCTAACAACTGTAAACCCGACACCTGAACAAATAATGTGTGTGTCATTAAAATAATTGGTTTAACATCTCTTTACCCAACCAATAAATATAAATACACCCTTAAAAGTGACTAATATAATTTAATGCAATATAACCAAATTTTGTTCATTAAATCCCATCTCAAATAGAGCTTGTTCAACAGTACTTAGCATACCAGATGGACCACTAACAATAATTTTTCTTTGTAACAAACCATAGCTTTCTTCAGCATTTGCCAAATCCGGATCAATAGCGAGTGATTTTGAATTTTTTGCCGAAAACACAGGCTCTAATTTAGGTCTCACATCAATTATACAATCTTCATATTTTTGATTACATAAGGCTGTTCAGATTGTATATTGAACCTTTAGATTCTATCGAAAAGTGGTAGCGTGGTTTCAGCTATGTATTGCAAGTTTGGAGAAAATTTTAAAGTTTCTTCAGACTGTGGTTGCATAAATGGCGATTGAGGTTCTAATGTTGGAGAAAAATTTTGGCTTTGAATATTTATGTCATGACGTATAGAATGACTCTGAAGAACGTTCACCTGAGACTTGCTAGGAGTTAAAAGGAATGTACTTTGCATTAGATTCATCCATTCTTTTATTATTTGTTTATTAATTCTTCCACGCAAACCACCCAATCTGGAGGGAGGCGTCTCTGAAAGACAATACGTTACAGTAAGTTGTCCTCGACTTGAAAGTGCAATATCTTCAAGTAAATAACATCTTTAATGTTACGGTTTCCAAATAATAAGTGCATTCATTTATATGTAACATATTTATCGTTATCGTTTTATTGTTACATTAACTGTATAATAAAATGTTAAAATTTATTATAGTACAATCGTTATATTGTATGCTTAGAGAATATGAATAAAAAATTACCTGCAACTTTGGTGTTATTCCGGTACCACCTAAGAATTTGAAAAAAGGTTATAATCATTTTACGAGAATGTCAATATAAAGTATAACATTTATTAGTCAGAACTCAAGTAGATACCTGCAATCATATACAATTCATCCCAGCAGCCATCCGGACTATCTGGATTTAATAGAGACGTCTTTGCTGTAGGTAAAGCTCCAATAAGTCTGGAGTAAGGAGTATAGAGCTTTGTAAGAGAAAAAATGATTTTTTTCTGAGCAGGACTTAACGGTTCAATAATTTTAGACGCTAAATATGACTTGTTCCTATCACAAACATCAAATGGTCCAAGTGCTTGAATTTCGTATCCTATTAGCTGTTCATTCTAAAAATGATAATTATAAATGAATTTAAAGAAATAATATTGAGAAAAAAACAAAAAAGTGAATATTAATTCATACATACCAAATGTTGTGAAAAGAGTCCTCTTGGATAAATTTGACATAAATAATGAATGACTTGGACAAACTACCTTCCAAGGGGGTGTAACTTCTAAACACAATTTGGTTATTTACTCTATATTGCACCTCAATGTAATGTCCAGCAAAGATTTTCCAGTGTAAACCTTCCCATCTTGATGTATTTTGGAAAACGTAAAGCTCATCACGGGATATTTAACATTTGCATTAACCATTTTTTTGCTTGTAAGCTTATAACGATGAAATTTAATATTTTTTGTGTCAATTTCAACAGATTTGCTTTCTATATTTTGACAAGTCGATCCATATCCCAGTATAACAAGTCCCTTTCCACATACTTTTTCATTTAACTTACCTATAACCATTGTTACCATTTTTTGTATAGCAAATCTACTATGAGCATGTTGTGCAAGCGGTTCTCTTGAGTATATATTACATTAATATTATCGATGAATTTGGCTACACTCATTCTTTTTTGAGATATTTGCCTTCCTCGATGATGTTCCATATGCTTTGCAAGCACAGATGAATAATTTTTAGAAGTTGTATCGTTTGGAATAATTAAAGATTCTGAACAATCGATATCTTCAGCAATTTTATTTGAGTGCAATTTATAGAAATCTATAATGAAAAATATTTATTGGCCATTTGTACTTTAATTAATCAATGTATATTTAAACAAAGGTTTGTATTATTCTTACCATTCGTAATATCTGTTCCAACAAACTATTATAATAAATGCGAATTAATTATAAGTGCCGTATGTAATGATTAATAATTTGTATAACAATGTTTTAGAGATCAAACCAAAGAATTATAATACTTACACTTAATAATATTTGACTTCCTCCTATTATATCGAAAGTTAAGTAAATTTTGTTCATTAGTTATCAAAATTGGGTGGAAAAATAGATGATTGAAAACTGGCCTGGATGGACACTATAAAAATTGCGCATGTCTACTACAAGTCCATCGCAATCGACTAAATAAGCCTAAATAAAAGAAAAAAAAAATGCTATTAAATTTTGAAGGTAACTCCTTAATCCATATGATTTACTATTCTATACTTGGGCATTGTCAAAATAATTCGTTCGTAATTTGTTCGTAATTAAACTTACCCCACGCTGCACTCGTTCATTAATTTCATCCCAAGTAAACTCGGGTAAATTAATATAATCTTTAGAATTAATGTGAGCGTGCATCTTTGTTTTTTTCAACAACTGGCTTGCATTTATTACATAAAATTTGATTAAAAGCTCCTTCAAACCGTCACCATAAGTCAAAGATTATAAACATAGCAATTACTATTGCTATCCAACAATAGTAAGCGAATTTCCACCAGAAAGAGTCACTATTTCAATAAACTATGTCAAAATGATAATATTGTAAAATGTTACATCATGATCAATAAATTGAAAGTATTACACTTACTAGCCATAAGAACGGCAATAAGTATCAATTCCTAGAAATAATATAAAGTAATTAGTATAGTATTAAATTTACAAACTACTTATATGAAATAATTAATTTTACACAATTAATTACCAAGATATACATTAATCCTACAATTTGGATGAATACATAATAATAAATAAATATAATAATATTCAGAAAATCAGAAAATTAAGAATAAAAACCATATGCGTAAATGATTACAACAAAAATATTACCATGACATGAATAATATTATTAAACCAAATATTTTATGAAAGCGTTTTGTAAAATCTTGGAAAACCCTAACTGATAATACAAACGTCAATACAATTATTAAACAAAGGGTTTGTCAGATGCTTGTCCCCATATGGCGATTAAACCAAGGTCTAAAGAAATATTCAAAAATTAAATCGACTGAATATTTAAATTAAATTGAAAATCAATCGTTAAAATACCTAATTCAGCAAACGATAAAGTATATATCACCAATCCCGTCCTAAATTTTGACAGTAGACAATATAGACAATATAACGATAACAATAACAATAGTAAATAATAGTGCCGGTAAAAACATAACTAGAAATAAATATATAACGATGTAATAATACCAAGCATGTGGAGTTTGTGTCTGCACCACTGTATAAATAGCAGCTGCTCCAAATGCAGAAACCGAAATACCACCCACAAGTTGTATAACCGATGATGCTACGTATAAATAATAAATTTGAGTTAACAATTGTAACAAATTTTAATAGTTCAATCTATCCATCACTTTTGCGTTTTAACTATGGGCCTCAACATATAATCAATCCATATAATATCCAGGTCTTAACACAAACTATTATAAAGAATTTCTATATATTGTTGCATAATAAATATCGCAGACCATAATTTAAAATGAAATCTATATTTTCTACTTAACCTGCTAGCCTTCTAAAACCCACTAATACTTGTTTATTATAATTTTTTTTAAAACTAACCCTAACCCTAAACCCAAACCCTAACCCTAAAAAATGCACCCAAAACAATTTAGTTTTCGAGTTTTTATACTATAATTTCATTTTAATCTGGATTTCATTATAATCTGCCACAATAAATATTAGGGATATAACCATACCCTCCAGTACCGAACGATTAAGATTGAAATTGGAAAAAAAAGCTAAAAAAAAAATAATATATAAGCTTATAATGAATGTTTAGATAATTAGGAAAAGTTCACTTTAATTATACCGGTAATACCAACTCCTAAAATAAAGCGTGACGATAGAGATTTATGGTTAAAGGCTTAAGAAATAAACAAATCACTTATTATATCTAAAATCGTTCTCCTAAAGTCGATCCAAACTTTGCTTTTTACATGTGTTGCAGAGACAGAACATATTTATTTACCACCACGTAAATAACATTCCACAACCATGAATAAGATTAATAAATTTTTGACGATCTGTTGAAGGCGCGGAACCTATTTCACTGCTATAAAAATTTACTCGATACAGTAAGCGATTATTTTGATGATAAGAGAATGCGTTGCTGTTTGGATTATAAGCTAGTATATCTATATATATAAAGATTTAATTTCAATATTGCAAAACTTTCGGGTAGTTTCGAGAAGTGAAACCAGTGATTATCTCGAATTGTATCACCCTCGATATAATCACATATAATTTTTGATTGGCCAAAAAAGTAAACAAATATCAGGTGATATTTATGTCCAGTGGTTGGTTAAAGCGGTTGAAAAATTATTTTATTTAGATTAGGGATAGGGTTAGGGTTAGGGATGGGTTCGGTCGGTTACGGTCGGTTTCGGTCGGTTATTATCGACTATTGGCATATAGCCGGCTAAGTGCGGTCGGTCATACCGGCTAATAGCCGGCTATAATCGATCAATTATTTTACTATGTAAGGGTTCTTTGATCCTTTAATTAAAATTGTAGAGCCAAATCTTCCGATTCTAACGCAGTTAGAACATCAAAATTGGTTTAGTCATTCTTGTGATAATTGAGATCAAGTAAACAAATGACGTATGCATTATTTCACGTGACGTGATGATCATTGGGTTGCGTGACAGGATCTTCCGTTTATCGGACTGATCCGTGTTCCAAGAGGTAAAAATAATTTTTTTGTTAGTGGTTTTATAGATGCTTTTTGCCTCCGGACGCTTGTAGCATTTGATTGTTTTGATGACGTAGTAGTCAATTGGCTACATGAGATTTGGAAGTTTTAGGGATAGGTTAAAGTGGAGGGAATTTTTGATGATCGACAGATGATCGACCAATTAAATTGTGACCTGGATCATCCCGAAGAAAACGAAACAAGCGAAAAAAGAGAAAAATGCGAAAAATACAAGAGACGGTAGTCTAAACCTATTTGGTACATTAATAAAAAATGTCGGGATGGCAATTTTACCTATAGGCCCTTCTAGATAGACCCTAACTAGGGATGGGTACGGTTACGGTTATAGCCGTTTGTGACCGGCTATAGCCGTAGTCGATTCTAGCCGGTCAGAGGGGCTTAGCTGACCGACTAAATTGTAACCGACTTTTTGATATAGCTAGAAGGTCTTTTATATATAGAATCAAGTATCCAATCAAACTTCTCAGGTGATTATATCGAGGGCGATATAATTCGTGATCATCACTCTTCTTTAAGTGTCCCGTAAATACTTAGCATTAGCGGTATATCATAATAACAGTATTAGCGCGTAGTCTACATTGTTTTTGTGAGCGATGTGTATTAGCGCGAGTTCAACGATTATCTATACACATGTGATTGCTAATTGACTGGCTATCTCATAATAAACCCGCCATAGTCCAACGATTATCTAATAAACATAAGTCATGTGTGCATAGTTGCTGATTGGTCGACTATCTATGATCAACCCGTGCTTTTCCTAAATGTGAGAAAGTCCTCCATGCTCAGTAATATCAAATCCTTTATATATTAAATTAAGCTACTGATTTTGTCATTGTTAAAAGTACTATTGTTCCGGATGATTTCATCTCAACCAAGATCATGTGATATCATTAAGGATCTTTGTGATTGATTTGAACCTGACATACTAAAACTCCAAAGAAATTCAGGTATTAGCATAGAAGAATAAAGCGAATTATCGCAGCAAGACTCCAAACTTTAATACTTGGACCAATTCTACTACATGCCTTCTTTCTCCACCAGCCACTTTAGATTTTGAGTCTTGTAGATTTTTATAATTTGGTTTAGTATTAGTTGTTAGTTTTAATTATGCTGACATTATGTCCCCTGACAATGCATTTTACTTATTTGCGCGGGTAACACAAACCAAAAAAGAAAATCGATTTTGTAAATAAACTAAGTGCGTGAGATAAAAATTTAGGGTTAGCACCTTAACGTTAGAGGATATAGGGTTAGAATGATGCTAATATAAGTAAACTTTCATTCCTGTCATTTTTAATAAGTGCACCACGATCGATTTAAACATTAGTTTTTGCGTTCTTTCGCTTTTTCTTCTTTTACGTGTGTTCGAACACTGTTCAAATCTTCGTCGGGCTGATCCGGAATAGTCAAAATTTGCACTCTCCGATTTTCTCTCCAGGAGCTTGTATTACCAGCACAAATAACAACGTACAGTACAATAGCAGTATGTTACACCAGGACAGCGCATTGATTTTTAACACCCAATCAACATGCAAGATTTTGTTTACACGCCATCTAGATCGCAGGAAACCATACGCTCCATCACGACTACGTTCATTGTTTAATTTGCGACCCTGGACATTCGGGATTTGGATAGCTGATTTGCGTGTTCATAAGATTAATTAAAAACCTAATTTTAGTGTAGTCTAATCTGTGTAACTGGAGAATAATATATCCGAGTGATAATCTTGTAAAAATTATAGAAAAACAGACAGTGTTAATGTCCGGAGCTAGGATTTTATTTTTGGCTATTAGCTAAAAATAGAACTGATGAATTAGTTAAATTGATGATCATCTGATCTAAAAATAGATGCGGACCAACTTCACCACACCATAGATCGTCCTCCGCTACGCTCCGGACAATAAGAGAAGAAGTTAACGAGTGAACAAATAAGTTTGGCTTTAGTAAACACGATCTAATCAATATACTAAGTGATCATTGCTGAATAGTGAAGGTGACGAGTTGGTGGAATACCTGAATACTCCAGTAGAAGATATTTAACTATTCGAAGAGGAACTTAATGAAGAACCCGCGCATTATATTTTATCACGACACTGGTATAAGGAGTGCGTCATATGATACTCAAAAAAAATCATCTGTTTCCTTTGAAACTCTGGTGGACTATTTTAGGGTCGTAAAAGAAGTGTTTTATGAAAATTCATCTTACCGATATCACGAGTCGCATAACTTTCATAAGAGGTGAATATGAACATGTAAAGGTATATACGAATGTATACAAATGCATGTACAGTTATATGGTTGCTAAACGGTGACAATAGTTTTCTTTTTTTTTTTATCCATACTTATAAAACTCTTATTTTTATATAAACGTTTAGGTCATTCATAATAGTTATGAGAAATGCTATATTCGGAAGCGTTAGTTTATTATTTGAATATACAGTATGAATATATATTATGCAAAAACGGGTGCAAGTCATACTAAAGAATGGGATTTATAGAACAGATATCAGATTGTATTCATCTTGAAGAGTAAATGCATTGTTAATATCAAATACACTTATTTAATGATCGAAATACAAAATATTATATATCATAATACTAAATCATAAGAGCTATCAAATGTATAATACATATAAGAAGTATTAAAACATGTACGTACGTAGGTTAGCTACTCATGATGAGTAGCAAAGAGATGACACAAAAGTTCGGCAGTCCCGTGATCTCCGAGATCAATCGGACTTGAAAAAATAATTGGGGCAGAGATTTAATTTCAACCTCGATTATTTTTTCAATTAGTGCAGAAGTTTTCCGGTCCGATTGATTTTTTTTAATCTATTTATTTATATGGTAAATTATAAATACTCTAATATTTTTGCAATTAAATCTTAAATATCTTTATTTGAAACGGGCACAGAAGTGCAATTCCTAGTTTATGGATTCGTAAATAACACACAATCCAATTCCGAATTGGGAGTAAACAATAATCGATGCACAGAATCACTACTATATGGAATAAATTGGCTTTTATAATTTGTCTCAATACATGTTTGCATATTTTTGTCTCGAATTCTTTGTATTCTAATATCTGATTCTGATAATTCTGATAAAGTGTTTTCATCGTTTTGCCATTTTATAAAAGTGTCATAAATTTCAGAAATTGAAGGCCTTTTTTCAGGCTTTTTTTCCCAACATTTTTTCATAAGATCCGCATAACAAAATGCTGTGCCTTCGATAATATGTGGCCTCAAACCATCACATATTTGTAATTGAAAATGAAGTTCAGAACCTTTTTCAAAAGCTACAGGTTGACCATATAAAATTTCCCACATAATTATACCGAATGAATAAATATCGGATGCTTTAGTATATTTTTCTCCATTTAAAACTTCTGGAGCTATATATGGTAAAATACCGTATATCCCATTGGTTTCCATTTTGACTGGCATTATAAGTCCTAAATCTGTAATATAGGCACTATGTAATTCATGCTGCAAAATATTACCACTATGTAAATCTCGGTGAATAAGTTCGTGAGAATGAATTATCTTAAGGTCAGAGGCAATACAAAGTAAAATTGTCAATTTGTTTTTCCACTCCATTTTCACTATATGATGAAGATTTTTACGCAAAGAACCTTTTGATGCGTGCTGCAAGACAATAACGTAATCGTGAGAATTAACATGTTTTGACATGCCAAAGCACCGTAAAAATGTAGGGTTTTCTTGCCAAAGATCGTAAAGTGTCTTCAACTTTAAAATTTAATAATTCACAGATATAATGTTAAATAATTTATAAGGAGGTAGAAATAAATTAAAGAAGTTTACCTCTTTTGTAAATTCATTGTAATTGTAATCCTTAGATCCGTGAATTAATTTAAGTGCAACTTTTCTATCTGCATATTGACTTTTCCATTCTGCATAATATACTGTCGAAAATCCACCTTTTCCCAATTCTACAACATTTTTAAATTCATTATATGGAATCCATGATAATGGGTATGTATTGTTGACCAGTAAATTTTTAATGTCGTCACCAACGTCATAATTATATGTATATGATACTAATTCATAAACTAAATTAGATTGGATCAAATTGTAAAGTATTAAATATGAGAATTTCTATTTTCACACTAGTGTGTACACATAGGTATATAAAATAATTCAAAATTTTGCTTATGAAACCACTCTTCGGGTTCTAACAAAAAATATTCCTTGCAAAATTTAGCATAAACTATTACTCCTTCCAAACCCAAAGCTACCCTTACCCTAACCTTAAATCAGACTTAATTTTGGTTTATAATTTATAGTTTACACAAATTTGCAAATCAATCAATACCCATATATACAACTAGTGTATGATAAGAAATTCTCTTAACATAAATACCAAAATTACCTGATAAAAGTTTTTCTTGAGCACTATTTAATTATTAGAACATTTACTCCGATTAAATTATAATATCAATTAAATAATTAGAAATAATTTACTTACGCCTGATACAAATTGTCGGCTTTTTTTAGATCTATTAGTATTCCGATTCCATTTCTATAGCAATTGGCAAGATTTTCTATACCAATTATACTACCCGTCTCAGATGCTTCCTGGTAACAATTAAAAGCCTTACGTTCATCCTTTTCCACACCAATTCCAAATTGATAGCAATATCCAAGATTATTTAACCCGTTAACATGACCCATTTCAGCTGAGCTTTGGAAACAAGTGAACGCCTTATGTTCATCCTTTTCAACTCCTATTCCATTTAGATAATAACCACCAAGAATGTTTATTCCATTAACATCTCCTATATTTGCAGATTTTTGAATAATCAAGAATGCTTTTTGCTCATCTTTTTCAACTCCAATGCCTCCTAAATAACAGCGACCAAGATTATTCATTGCAACAGTATTTCCAAAATTAGCTGCATTAATAAGATAAAAAAATGCCTTATTATCATCCTTTTCAACCCCTTTTCCATCTCTATAACAGGTTCCAAGATTATTCATTGCAGTAGTATGACCCATATCAGCCGCTTTCTGATAATTAGAAAATGCCTTATATTCATCTTTTTCAACCCCTATGCTGTGTTCATAACAGTAACCAAGATAATTTATCCCATCAGCATGCCCCATTTCGGCTGACATTTGGAAATGAATGAATGCCTTATATTCATTTTTCTCAACTCCGGTTTCATTTATATAAGAAAGGCCAATATTATATATTTCATTAGCATAATTCTCCTATAACAATAAAAAGTCGTTAATAAATTTAGTTATCATTCTTTTTTTTTTTTAGAAGATTTTCTTTAATAATATTTATACCATTTTATGTAAAAATTCTTGTAAATCAATTTATATTAAGAGCATTAATAACTCCCAATTCTGATATTTATAAAAAATAGTGTTAGCCGAATAAATATATTAAAATATTTACACTCAAGATGATGAAATAAATATTAATACATTTGTATTAATTAGTGATTTATCTGTATAACAAACCATGAAATTATAGCTCCAATAGCAAGCTTCACAAAAATTAATTAATTGTTACACAACATTGCTTCTCTTGAAGAAGCTCGTTGTAAAAGGCGGTTTTGGGTGACTATGTCACACAGCTAAAATACAACCAAATAACAAAGACTGCATGAAATATTTTGTCCAAGAACAAAGGATCCTACTACAACTAGGATCCCGGGTTTATTAAAGACGGTCTTTTACCTAATATGGATCTTACTTGTCTACCTTACTATTAAATTTGCTAACTAAAGTATCGGATCTATAAATAATTGATGATACCTGACGAATGACGAACTCATTTCGTCGGGTGACTTTAAATTAACGAATTGACAATAGATAAAGCCCTTGATGATTGACGAAATCCATGGCGAATTGACAAAACCTATGGTAAAATCTGATGAGTTATGAATCATCCAGGACGGTCCTCAAAATTGCAATGACATAACTTATTACCACCAGAACAAAATTATACAAAATTCTACTAATGAAACCACAAACGACTATTAAGAAAATCTTTCCCGAACAAATTTAACCATGAAAAAAAAAACAATTGCTTTCCAAATTAGAATTTTGAAGTTCATCGACCTAAATTAGGTTAATGCAGGCAAGCTACCTAATTACGGCATTACAATTTTAGGGCTGTCCTGAATGATTCTATGAGTTATATTCATACATGATAAATAAACTAAGTGCGTGAAGATAGAAGTTTAGGATAGAGCGTTAGAATTAGTGACTATTATATAAAATTTCATTCCCGTCATTTTTAATTAGTGCATCAAAGTCGATTTAAACATCGGTTTTTGAGTATTGTCGCTTTCTTTTCGTTCAGAATCCATATTAAGCATAGCCAAAAGTTGTGCGTAAATAAGTGCATGCCCACTCGGGTAAAATTTTGATCTGCCCGATGTACAGTAATTAAAATGGAAATAATCGTCATTGCGGGTGAAATTTAGTTAGGGTTAGTTACCTTTTTGATGAAGTTAGAAGGTTTTTTATATATAAATATCAAGAATTCAATTTATGCAGTATGTAGATCATATATTGAGTAACTCCGCTTCGACACCTTATATGGGATCTTTGCTAGGAAAATTACCCTTCGACATTTTCCACAAATCACCTTTTGACTTTATTGATTCGAAAGTTTATTTGATGCACAATTGAATCAATAAAGGCAAAAGATGATTTACATTTTATATAAGAACTGGTATGTTGTTCTAAATTTGTCCGAAATTACCCGATCGGAAAATGTCGAAGGGTGATTTTCCTAGCAAAGATCCCATATGCTTACAATATTTATAGTTTTTTTTTAAAAAAAATGCCGTTATTAATGAGGGTTAGTGTTAAAGTAAGAAAATATAAAATTTGATTTCTTTTTTTGTTTGTGTTACTCGCGAAAATACTGAAATAAATAAAATTGTATATTTTGTCTTTTTGTCGGTTTAACGATAGTAGTTTTATGGGTGAACTAATATATTTGTTTGAATGATTAAGTAGTCATAAATTTAAAATTCTATTTTTAGATGACATTTTGACATTTTTACTAATGACTCGACAACTATCATCCTAACCATTTTTTGGCAGTCTTTATCTTTTTTAAGTACACTAAACTTTATGTACGGATTTCTACTTATAATCTTATTATAAATTTAATTGAGAATACTGTAATTCGATCATTTATGTGATATTGCGTATAAAATTAAATGGTTGATTTTTTTCCTTAGTCAAAAAATTGTTTTAAGAAACGCTTATGAAGCCGTTGATGAAACCGCTTATAAACATGAATCATTTTATAAACCATTTAATTTTTATTAACGATTTAAATTTAAAATATTTAAATTATGACCTTCAATGATTCTGGTATGATTCCCCGAAAGTTAGTTCCCCGCCAGCTCAATATTCCGACACTATATCCCCGACAGAATGATTCACCTACAGCACTTTTTGTTGACAGAATCTTTCCTCGACATACCATGTTTTCGACATCCCCTTTCCTTGACATCTCATATTTTCGACAAGAAATATATCTGACATGACATATTTCTAATTTGACTTTTCTCCGACACTAGGTTTTATTGAATCACTTTTTCCGACAAGAACGATAAACTCTGATCATCACAATCATGCAACTACGTCATTTGTTTACTAGCACTAACAACTCGGCCTAAATTATACTATCACCTAACCCTAATCTAACCCAAACCCTAACCTTAATTTAGGCCGGTGCTTAATCATGTGATGTGATGAGCACGAATATATCACTATTCTTGAAACTACCCAATAATTATTTATAAACGAAATTTCTAATCGGGGAAAGATCTTGTCGGAAAAAGATATCGGAAACATGTCATGTCGAAAATGTCTTTTCGAAAATATGTCCTGTCAAGGAAAGGGGATGTCGAAAACATGGTATGTCGAGGAAAGATTCTGTCAACAAAAAATGCTGTAAGTGAAAAATTCTGTCGGGGATATGGTGTCGAAAAATGAGCTGGCGGGAACTAACTTTCGGGGAATAAAGCAACAACCCCTTCGATTATATGTTAATATCACTTAAATTAGATTCACAAAAAATTTTCGTCATATGTTTTTAAAAATTTATTTATCTTTTATAATTAAAAATGCAGATGCCCAAACACCAAAACAATTACTGATTATAAATGTTACAGTAGAATAAATATTAAATTTATGAACGTATTTATAGAGCCTGAGATTTGTGCGAAGACAAACTAATTCTTTAATAGTTTAAAAATTGCCAGCAAATGTAGAGTAACCCGACACCTGAACAAATAATGTGTGCGTAATTAAAATAATTGGTCTTAACATCTCTTTACCCAACCAATAAGTAATTCTAAAAAACTTAGTATGCATATGCAAAATAAATATAAATACGCCATTAAAGCGACTAATATAATTTAATGTAATATAATCAAATTTTGTTCTTTAAATCCCATCTCAAATAGAGCTTGCTCAACAGTACTTAGCATATCAGATGGACCACTAACAATAATTTTTCCTTGTAACAAACCATAGCTTTCTTCAGAATTTGCCAAATCCGTATCAATAGCGAGTGATCTTGATTTTTTTGACGAAAACACAGGCTTTAAATTAGGTCTTACATCAATTATACAATCTTCATATTTTTGAATATCATCAAGTTGTTCAGATTGTATAATGAAACCTTTAGATTCTATCGAAAGAGGCAGCTTGGTTTCAGACATGCATTGCAAGTTTGGAGAAATTTTTAAAGTTTCTTCAGACTGTGGTTGCATAAATGGCAATAGAGGTTCTAATGTTGGAGAAGAATTCTGGCTCTGCATATTTATGTTATGACGTATAGAATGACTCTGAAGAACGTTCATCTGAGACTTGCTAGGAGTTAAAAGCAAAGTACTTTGCATTAGATTCATCCATTCTTTTATTATTTGTTTATTAATTCTTCCACGCAAACCACCCCAATCTGGAGGTGGTTCTGAGAGACAATACGTTACAGTAAGTTGTCCTCGACTTGAAAGTGCAATATCTTCAAGTAATTCACCATTAATAACATCTTCAATGTTACAGTTTCCAAATATTAAGTGCATTCGTTTATATGAAACATATTTATCGTTATCATTTTTTTGTTTCATCGACTGTTCTAAATGATACTTGATTAACTGCATAATAAAATGTTAAAATTTATTATAGTACAATCATTATAATATATGCTTGGGAGAATATAATATCAAATTACCTGCAACATTGGTGTTATCCCGGTACCACCTAAGAATGTGATAAAAGGTTTTAATCATTTTACGAGAATGTCAATGTACAGCATAACATTTATTTAGTCAGAACTCAAGTAGATACCAGCAATCATATACAATTCATCCCAGCAGCCATCCGGACTATCTGTATTTAATAGAGACGTCTTTGCTGTAGTTAACGCTCCAATAAGTCTGGAGTAAGGGGTATAGAGCTTTGTAGGAGAACAAATGATTTTTTTCTGAGCAGGACTTAACGGTTCTATCATTGTAGACGCTAAATATGACCTGTTTCTATTACAAACATCAAACGGGCCACGTGCTTGAATTTCGTATCCTATCAGCTGTTCATTCTAAAAATGATAAATATAATGAATTTAAAGAAATATTATTGAGAAAAAAAAAAAGAATGTTAATAAATACATACCAAATGTTGTGAAAAGAGTCCTCTCGGATAAATTTTGACATAAATAATGAATGACTTGGACAAACAACCTTCCAAGGGTGTGTAACTTCTAATCACAATTTGGTTATTTACTCTAGATTGCACCTCAATATAATGTCCAGGCAAGAATTTTCCAGTGTAAACCTTCCCATCTTGATGTATTTTGGAAAATGTAAAGCTCATTACGGGATATTTGACACTTGCATTAACCATTTTTTTGCTTGTAAGCTTATAACGATGAAATTTAATACTTTTTGTGTCGATTTCAACAGATTTTCTTTCTATATTTTGACAAGCTGATCCATCTTCCGGTATAACTAAACACCTTTCACACACTTTTTCATTTACCTTACCTATAACCATTGTTGCCATTTTTTGTATAGCAAATCTACTATGAACATGTTGTGCCAGCGGTTCTCTTGAGTAGTATCTTACATTAATATAATCAATAAATTTGGCTACACTCATTCTTTTTTGAAATATTTGCCCTCCTCGAAGATGCTCCATATGCTTTGCAAGCACAGATGAATAATTTTGAGAAGTTGTATCTTTTGGAATCAATAAAGATTTTGAACAATCGATATCTTCAATAATTTTATCTGAGTGCGATTTATAGAAATCTATAATGGAAAAGATTTATAGGTCATTTGTATTTAGCCAATAATTTATATTTAAACAAAAAGTTGTATTATTCTTACCATTTGTAATATCTGTTCCAATAACCTATTATAATAAAATGTAATTAATTATAAGTGCCGTAATAATAATTAATGTGACCAAAATTTTAGAGATCAAACCAAAGAATTACGTTTAATAATATTTGGCCTCCTCCTATTATATCGAAGTTAAGTAAATTTTATACATTAATTGTCAAAATTTCTGTGGAGAAATAGATGATTGAAAACTGACCTGGATGGACACTATAAAAATCGCGCATATCTACTACAAGTCCATCGCAAACGACCAAATAGGCCTAAATAAAAGAAAAAAAATGCTATTAAATTTTTGAAGGTAACTCCTTAATCCATTTCAATTTGCTATTCTATACTTGAGCGTTGTCATACACGTTTAGTGTTATGTAATTCAATAATTGTGGCAGATCATAATGAAATCAGACCAAAATGAATAGGGTTATGGTCAGCTATAGGTATAGAATTTATAATACACGAGTATACGTAAGTGGGTTTTAGGAATTAAATGGAATTCTTAAATTTCATTTTAATCCGATTTCATTATGGTCTGCAAAGAAATATATACCGTACAGCGCAGACCATAGTACCTTCCCAATCAAAGTACCCCCCTCAAAAAAATTTTATGGTGGAATGTAAAATACCCAGATATAATATAGAGGACACCTATGCTATATCAATTGATTTTTATTAATGGTGAAAATTTTTAATATGAAAAAATTGACAAGTATAGTACCCGGGTATTAACTTGGATTTTGCCATGCAATGTATCGTATCCGGGGTACTATGGTCCATGCTGCACGGTACATATATATATGTAGCTTTTCTTTTTTTTGACAGACGCGAAATAATTCATTCGTAATTCGGAATAATTAAACTTACCCCACGTTGCACTCGTTCATTAATTTCATCCCAAGTAAACTCGGATAAATTAATATAATCTTCAAATTTAATGTGAGCGTGCAACATTGTTTTGTCAACAACTGTCTTGTGTTTAATACACAAAATTTGGTTAAAAGCTCCTTCAAACCGCCACCAAAAGTCAAAGATTATAAATGTAGCAATTACTATTGCTATCCAACAACAGTAAGCGAATTTCCACCAGAACGAGTCACTATTTCAATAAATTTTGCTATATCAAAATGATAATATTGTAAAATGTTACATCATGATCAATAAATTGAAAGCATTGTACTTACTAGCCATAAGAAAGACAATAAGTATCAATTCCTATAAATAATATAAAAGCAATTAGTATAGTATTAAATTTACAAACTACTTATATGAAATAATTAATTTTATACAACTAATTACCAAGAAATATATTAAACCTACAATTTGGAAAATACGTAAAAATAAATAAATATATATAATAATTTAATACTGTCATCCTCCTCTATAATCACACAGTCTGTATCGCACAAATTGTGTGATTGTATAAAGGTTTTTATTATAATGTGCTTATAAAGAGGTAGTTGTTTATTAGCAAAGTGTTGCAGACTTTAATGTGATTATACAAAGGGATTTACAATAATGTGATTATATAGGTGACTATATGGGAGGATGACAGTATTCACCCATATGCGCAAGTGATTACAACAAAGCATTACCATGCCATTAATAATAGTATTAACCCAGATATTTGATGAAAGCGTTTTGTAAATCTTGGATACCCCTAACAGTAATATAATACATTCAATACAATTATTAAACAAAGGGTTTATCAAATCCAGAAACAAACCTTATTAACTGATACGACAGATGTTTGTCCCCATATGGCGATTAGACCAAGGCCTACAGAAATATCCAAAAATTAACTTGATTGAATTATTTAAATTAAATTAAAAATCAGTCGTTAAAAGTACCTAATTCAACAAATGACAAAGTATATATCACCAATCCCGTCCTAATTTTATACGATATTAAACAATATGGTACCGGTAAAAAAACAAAAAGAAATAAATATATAATGATGAAATAATACCAAGCATGTGGAGTTTGTGTCTTCACCATTGTAGAAATAGCGGCTGCTCCAAATGCTGAAATTGAAATACCACCCATAAGTTGTATAGACCGATGAGCTCTAAGATGTAGATCATGATGCTATAAATAATAGATTATTGTAACAACTTTCAGAAGTTCGATCTATCTATCACTTTTGCATTTTAACGATGTACTCAAACATAAATTAATATCTATATAAAATCCAGATTTTAACACAAACTATAATAAACTATTGTAATACATTGTTGCATAATAAAACATTAGGAATATAAACAGACCTTCCAGTACCGAACGACTAAAATTGAAATTGGAAAAAAAATGCTAAAAAATATATATAATAAATGTTTAGATAACTAGGAAAAAGTTAACTTTAATTATACAGGTAATACCAACTCCTAAAATAAAGGTTTAAGAAATAAACCATCGATGCTTTTTTACACGTGTTGCTTTTTATACGCATTTAGATTCCACATCAAGACACCCTGATGGTCTATAATTTCCTTTTGAAGAGTTTGTATTACCGGCAAAGAGACAGAACATATTATTTACCACCACGTAATTAACATTCCACAACCATGAATAAGTCTAACAAGTCTTTGAAGATCTGTTGAAGCCGCGGAACCAATTTCACTACTATAGAAGTTAACTTGAAACAGCATGCGATTATTTTGATGATAAGTAAATGCGTTGCTGTTTGGATTATAAGCTAGGATATCTATATATATAAAGATTTAGTTTCAATATTGCAAAACTTTTCAACGATATTAAGAATAATATAAAAATTTGTATAAAAATGAAATATCGCACATTTCATATCATCATTTGTAATTGGTTTCTTTCCTGGTGGACGAAGAAGTCTTTTGAACTCTACAGTCACAGCTTTGGTATCAGACATAGAAAACTTTGGTACAAGAGTGGGATCTTGGATATCATCACGAAGAGGGGGGTGATAACCACCTACATCGGCGTGGTAATTTCTCAATGTGACATTTCCATTAGATACCTTTTGATAAAATAGCGTAGAAGTTTTTTTTTTTTAAATAGTAAGCCCTCCTTATAAAGTACAATTTACAATTTACATATTTTTATGAGACTTACAATGCCAATGATAAATTCAGCTCCTTTCATTCCGTCATCATCTGGACCAAATCCCTATAATATGTTTACAGATTTACAAATTATGATAGAAAGAAAATCAATTACAGTATTAAAAAATATTTTTTAAACTTACCATTCCAAACCAACCATTACCATTAGAAGTTTGAAGTTGAATCTTGAAATACACATATGTCAAATCAATCCTATACCTCACAATATATTGAGACCAACTACCAATCTTGGTTGGATAACCATTATCTTCACTACTGTTAAGTGTCATTTTAGGTTGAATTGACCAAAGATTTTGTGGGAAATTTATACTATTGTTGATGTTACGAATGATGATATTTCGAAGTGTTGTATTTCGTATGATAAGTCGTTCATCATAGGTAAACATTTCAGGTTTCTCGTACCAAAAGTTATCGGAATCTCTAAGATATGAATACTTAAAAAAATTTTTTAAAAATAAAACAAAAAAAAAAAAGAAATTAACAACAAAATAATCAAAAATATTCATCATTGAATCATATAACTATGAACACCTGCGTCACCATACTCGCATTCATAACCATGCCAAAATTTGATCCATCTAAATGATCTTCACTCATCACACCAACCCACGCCTCTACTGTCTCAATTCCTAAAAAGAAAACCATAATTCGTTAATTAACGCTTACATTAAAATCTCAAGAATCATACAATTATCTGTTATAATCACCATTCGGATAGATTTTTGCCAAATTTTCTTGAATGATGGAATTGTTAGAAATATCAGCAAACGACTGAGCTTTCGGAAAACCAAAATATTGTCTAACCACATTATATAAAGGAATTCCTATGATAAAAATTCACAATAAATAAATACGATTTTAAAGATATATGAAAATTCTGAAAAAGATAAATATCTTACCACGATCTCTACTCCTTATAATATCAAAAGCTGCTAGATCAAAAATATTATTATCGACATTAAAAATATTTTTAGTTGCATCCACTAAAAATACATCTACTTCTTCCTGACGTTGAAGTATCATAGACCAAAGCACCCTTTCTAAACCAAGAGTCTCCACGAGTGTTAGATTGGCTATATCTCTCAAAGATAAATTATAAAGAGTGCCTCCGTATTCATCTTGAATTTGGTAAAAATTGCTATATAAATTTAAGAGAACTCAATTAATATTTTTCAGTTAAAAAAAAAAAAAATTTGAATAAATAAAAAAAAATTGAGTAATATAAACCTCAATTCACTGTGGCCGTATCGAAATGTGACAGTTGAAAAGAACGTGTCAACTCCTGTTAATACATAGTTAAATTATATTAAAAGTTAGAAAACATGGTACTGTACATTGTAATAACATAGTGAGGTTCGTTCTAACCTGGCTTAAGATTGGGATCGTATTTTTGATAGGCCGGTAAAGGACGGCCAAGAATAGCGCCAAAATATTCTTCAGCAACAGCTTTTTGATAGAAAGCAGTAACCCAACGTCTCTAAAATAAATTTATTTTAACAACCAGAAGACTAATTTAATAAAGTAAAAAAATAAAAATAAAAATAAATTATCATTGATTACTCACAGCTTCCTGAAAATACCGGTCATCAGTCCAGGAATTACCATGTTTTTGATATAATTCATCACATAATCGATTATGTTCACGTATCCAGATTGTCTGGATAGCGAAAGTAAATATACTGTATGCACGTTTGGAAGGACCCCAACCCCAAACATATGAACCATCTGAAGAATTTTTTGGTGGAAATTCTTGGCCATTAATAATATACGTTTTCAATTTTCCTCTATTAGTAAATGTGTCGCGAAGCCTGCTTATTGCATCTTGATCACTAATACCATAAATAGTATTTAAATCAAGAAAAGGAGTAATATGATTTATTCCACTAAAAAGTATTGGTGGATTAGTGTCATTATTACCCTCAGATCGATTAGCTGGTAAAAAGGGTACACTAAGTTGGTAAGGAGACGTAGTGAAATTTGGATTCGGGTTATAAAATGGATCATCTGCTGGTAAGAACATTGGATATGTAGGATTCGTATTCTTTGAATAAATAATATCGAACGAAATATATTGACCAAAAAAAGTAGCCTATAATATTTAATAAATATGAAAAAATATTAGAATTTAATGAAGTATAATTATTATTAAATTCACTCAAAACTTACGAAATGGCTGGTCCGCCTGAATGAACGATAATTTAATAATTCGTTAACATCGTAAAGTGGAGTATTATATTTAGTAATTACATCTGATATGCATCTTGGCATAGGATATAACCCAGCAGGTACACTATCACTGCATTTGATAGTTGTTGGCCCGCTCGGATTTAAGCCAAGAAAATCGGTGGGAGACGTAACAGGAGAAAAATTTTGACTAGATTTCAAATTATCGATTATTATTTAACACGTTTAAATCAAATAAAATTAAATAATATATAACTAATGAAATGATTACTTGAAATTCAGTGAACTAATGGCCCTCAGAAAAGGCTGACCTGGAGTTCCAGCGATTGGATTTATAGCATTGTTATCACTGCCATCGATTAACCGAGTTTCTACGATAAATGGTGGTGAAAAACAAGCTATAAAGAGAAATATTGTTAATAACCTTGAATGCATTTATAAGTTTTTTTTTTTTTTTAGAAGTTACTCTATATATAGAAATGCAAAATATTGTTATAATCAGACCATTGAATGCAAACGAAATTAATACAAACAAATATTGTTTTTTTTAATCAGCTTTATGAAATTGGATTATTTATGCTAGATTATAAGAGGAGAATTTCCTTTCTTAGAAATGTACGTATTTCATGGATCATTAACAGATAAGGTTTAAGGATGGCTTAAAGTTAAGGTGAGTATTAAAACTTTTATATCATTCCTATAACTATAAATAAATATATTTACGCTCAAAAATCATATTACATATCTGACCGTAATCCTAGGATTGAACCAATAAGTATCAATATTTTAACTAACCAGTTTTTAATGCTGTAATATACAAAAATCTTATAAAGTTTTGTGTAAAATTATTAATGTGAAATATGACTGTGATTTTCATATGATTGACAACGTACATATTTACACACTAACTTACATGCACCGAGTTTCTTATGTAAATGTTCCCATAGAAGGTTGGTGTGCGAAAAGTATGAAATTGAAAATATATAACTATAGCTGCAAACATTTGAAAGGTCTGAGGTAGTGACGTCACTACGTCACTCTTACGTCATATAAAATTGAGGTAGTGACGTTAATACGTCACTCTACACCTACTGCCTTTTGTTAATTGATGTTCTAATGTTCTATATATAACGCCATAATATTTTTGGGAAATTCGGAATAAAAAAAATGTACGCAAAAGGTCATATACAAGATCCGAGTCTCTTACATTTCACCAAAAAAATTAATTAGTAGTAATAAAATGATGATATATGGGGATCTTGTACATGTATGATCCTTTACGGTAGTAAGTTAAAAGTGTTACTAAAGGCAAGAAGCATTGATTAAATGAATTTGAATTGTTCATATTTACTAAATAGTTTTTTTGATGGTACTTTGATTGGTTAAATATTGTTTTACAACTTAGGATGATATGAATGTGATCGCCACCACAGCTAATTATATGAATTGAAAAGCCTGTCAACGAAGTGACAGGGCGATCATTATTGCGAGATCAGATGACATTATGACCGATCATGTACAGGTTTTGTTATGTATCCTTTTATGGTTATTCTTTGATTATTGTCGTGAGATTTTGTAACTTGTATTTACAGGTAATTTCAGATTTGCATATGATTTTGAAATTCACATTGTTATGGTTATTGTTAGATCGGTAATATGGGTAAGGGATAATGGCTGTGACCAAGTATGAACCAGTGAAGGTTATCTTTCTTTCTTTCACTATCGCTCGCCTTGTGAAGGCTGGCTCCCTTACCCACCCGAATTCAAGCAAGCAGTGTTGTTTTTTTATTATATCAGGCACCACGGCTGCATTAGCAGTGCAAGGACCTGTTGTGTACCTGGCTCCACGGCTGCAAGTGGCAGTGCAAGGACCATAAGAATGAACCTCGCTCATATTGGCAGGAACATTTTTTTTCTCTTTACAGCTATGGGAAGATTTGATGGTTTCCCTCTATACGAAGGCATTTTATCCGTGAATGGTTTCGGATCATCTCTTTACCTGTGGGACAGACAGAGCATTATAGGTGTCCCTTTTTGTTTGCTGTTGTGATAATTATATGTCTCTGTAGTGGAAATGTGATTATGTATATTAGAGCCGCCAAGGGTAACGAGCCCTTATCCCATATGTTTTTCAGATTTGTTAAATAAAGTTATTCAGTTTGTTTGAATAAAGTTAGCTGATCGAGCAATAATAATTAGTTAACACTGTACATTAAATGACTGGTAAAATTAATTTATATGTTTATTCGAATATTAACATGCGCCTCCATATTTTTTTTATTCATGATTAACTTGCTAGTTTATTCGATTTCTGACTAATTCATTAATTGAACTGGGGATGGTAAAAAAATTGGCTAATTCGTTTTTTTATATATTTTTAATTGTTTTTTTTTAAAAGAATTTATTAAAATAATAGGCTCCTTTTATTAACCTTATCAGGAATTGTATGTAAATCTTTTTTTCCCATCCCATCAGGAACAATGGCTGAAGCTGAATTACCACATCTGATTGGTTAGTTTTCCAGCATTAGCCATGTGTACAGTACATATCATGTACTTGGTTAGTGATGCGGTAGAATCGTCACAATGAAGTCCCAAGAATTTTTGAGATACGATAAATTGTAGTTACGGCTTATTTTGTGGCTTATTAAATAAGTAGCTGCGCAACGCAGTTGCGCGAAACCAGGAGCGGGGAAATTAGTACACTATGATGCTAGATATTATGTATAGATAGAATTATCTAACATAATTTTTCCTAAACGCCTATTAGATTCTGATAATATATGCATGATCTAATTATTGCAACCATCCGGATATTCTAGTTGGCTATTTGGGTTGTGGACTAGGAAAACCCGCCTTTGACACTTTTTCAACAATTTTGAGACTTTGATTCAAATTAAAGCACTGGTTTCTATCTACATGTATTTTACTTTTTACCCTATGCTGATATAATAAATTATCATGATTTTTTAACTTGAATGTTAAACCAATTTTTTAACGATCATGTTCTAAAAATAGATTTCCAACCAAACTCCAAATTGTTGTTATTGATAAAAATTTTAACACCAAAATAAAATAATCTAATATCAAGTTCGCGACCAACCCATCTAACTTTTTTTGTTAATATTAGCTTTTGTAATTAGCTATTTTGTTTAAATAAAAAACTTTTAATTATATTTTATAAGCTACTAACTCAAAATATGATTTTTTATAGTATTTATATGGTTATAGTTTGTGATTCTACTAGATTTTATTGTACTATATGTACACGATCTTCTAAAGGATTTAAAAATCATGCAGGCTTACAACGACACGAAACATCTAAACATTCAACATACAATTTATTACCAAATCACATTCAACAAATACCAGAATCAGAACTTTGTCATTTGAAAGTTGCCATAATTAAAGAAAACTCAAGAACCATTATCATGCTATTGGAAAACAAGTATTTTTATTACATTGTAGTGAAAATGCTTTTGTTTGCTTATTTGGTGCTTATATTACGCGTTATTTACCTTGTGGTTCTTTTTATATTTGTAATTTCAAAGGAGAAAATGCTGTTGAAACAATTGGATCAATATTTAATAATAATAAT